>JAKTSM010000013.1:0-188184 GCA_030580195.1 Torulaspora gathmanii | reverse complement strand
TGGCGCTACCGAGTTGGAGTGGAACTATTACCCGGTTACTCATTGAACATGCCTGCTATGTATAATAAGTCATGTATCACGACTGTTGTGTGAGTAAGTGTCACTAATTAAAGACGTTGATAATTCCAGAGTTATCAGCAGTAATAAGTAAGGGCCTGCCTTCTAAATTGACCGATGTGATACTGTTGGTATTATCATTGAAATATGTGATATGCTTATCGTCCGAAATTTGTGCGGATTTCCTCACTAAGAGGTAGGTCAGGTTTGCGGTGACCTGGACGGGAACCACCACCAAGCTTTCGGGCTTTGACAAAGCTGAAGAGCTGGTTAGATTTTTAACATCCATGACAAAAATGTCATCAGCCAGTTCAGTTGAAACCATAATTTTTGAGCCTGTAACGTGCATGGATGTAACTCTTTGTGCTGCGTTGCTGTCTGAGAAATATAAACCTTCAAAAGACTTTCTTTTGGGCAGAAAATTCTCAATCGATGGTTGCTCGTCGGAGTTTATGAGAGCTTGGTGGCACCTTACTTTGACGTAATTCCAAATAGTAATGATAGCTTTAGAGCATCCTCCAGCGACTGCAAGGAAATTCTTACCCAATGCCTCAACTTTCTCAAGGTGTGTGATTGGGGTATGATCTCCAAACCACCAGCTGCTTATCAGGACTTGGAAGCGCATATCCCACACATCTATAATCCCTTTCGTAGTTCCAACTATCAAGACTGACCCTTCCTCATCAACAGAGAAGCTCGAAATGGCACCATGGCTTGCTGGGTTATCTATCTTATAAACACATTCCATTGTTCTAACGTCGTAAACCAAAATTTTGGAAGTGTTTGTCAATGCAACCAGAAGCGCGGTATTCTCTGTGGTAACAGACTTGAGGCTGATGGCATAAATCTCTCCCAGCGATTGTTGTTCAATCTTGACTTTTCTGATGCGCCGAAGGCTGGTAAAAATTACACTGTTTTCAATTGATTGATATGAAGTTCGTACAACGCTGATGTTCCCATCTTTTGTCGAAACACCGAAAGAGTCAAATCGCTCGAGCATTGTGACGCCTGTTATCGTAGAAGCAAAATCATAGTTTAAGGAGGAAGCAAAAATTTCTCCAGAGGCCACATCAGTCAGGCTCCAGAGCTTAATCAAACCTTGAACGGACCCGCTAATCATGTAGATTACCGGCCCGCCAGATACTGCTAGAGCAGAAATTGAGTTGGGTTCATTCTCCGTCAAACTCGTCAACAGGGTTCCGCTCACTCTGCTCATAGCTTTGCTACCTTGAGGGGCACCCAAGGTAGCTCCAAACTCCTTATACTCGCGCATTGGGGGGATGATCTTAATTTCGTCCAAAAATGTCTTAACAGTATTCACATCCCCCTCATAACTGCTGCGTATGAAAAATTTGGCCCCACTGCTCTCTTCTGTTTGTTGCCTGTCTGATGAGCTTCTTGCTTGATGTGAGAAGTCCAACTGGACATAAACATTCTCAAGGTTTGAAGTCGTAGTAGCAGCTGCCTTCGAAGTAAGCAAAAGAGAGCCATCTAAATCTCTTACACTAGGTAGGTTGCTCGAAGTAACTTGAGCACTCGGCTTGCTACTGACTTGTCCACTCTCAGGAATTGATTTCTGAGTGCGATCGATGTCATCAGTGAACTCAATGTCGAAGAAGACATTCTTGGGCATGACATGCGGTAGACTCTTCTCAGACTGGCTGATAAGCTTGGAAGCATTAGTCTTAATTCCTTTGGAAGCATCATCCTTCCTCGATATCAATTTGGCAGTTCGCGACACGTAACCACGTAAAGCCGCTATTTTCCACAGATCTGCTTCGGGCAAACCAACAGCTTTGAACTTGTCAGTCCAATTCTTATCTTCTGTGGTAAGAGGTATTTCCTCATTGTCAAAAGATAGAACAACACTTTTAGAAGCTTTGACCCCACTAAGCCCATAATTCCTCTTGGAAAACTCTTTCGTGATGAAGGAAATCTCATTATTTCCAAAGGCGTCCACATGTTTGCTTGGAATCTGTTGCCAAAACAAAGATTTCGATGCCCTCAAAGACCATGTGCAAAGAAGGTTATATACTGTTCGAGAAACAGGTTGTTTGCAACTTGAAAGGATGAGATCGTGTGTAAATTCGACGTCAAATTCAAAAAATGGTTTCACTATTGGATACAACACACAATACACCTCTGCTTTTGATAGCTTAGCAGCAATCTCGACAATAAGTAGTAAACAAACCTGTCTTATCCACACATTTGGATGTAATAGAAGTGAGCTGATTGATGTGCAAATGTCGTAAAAAAATCTCTTGTGTACCAAACCTGTCTGGCACAGGTTCTTCAAACTTTGTAGCACGTTAACAACAACCAACTCCTCTGAATCCCCGATTGTTTGCATCAACAACGGTAGGATATACTGCTCCAAAGTTATTGGCCCCAAAAGAACGGCAATACCAGAAATTGTCTGAATCAGTTTTATGCGGAGAGAGGCATCTTTATCATTTAAATAAGTGATGAGATGACTCAAGACGACATCATTGGTCTTCTCACGGCCAAAGAACTTGCACAGAGGCAAAATATTGTTCAGTAGAGCAATTTTCACTGAAGCTTCATTATCTGTCAGTAGAGCCACAGTTAACTCTTCGACTTGCTGTATCAGCTTTCTATTTTGCTTGATAGAAACCTCCAGGTTACCGATCTCAGCAATTTCCGCCACTTTTAGCCTATTAAAAGCGTGTAAAAGTTCTTGAAATCTGCAAGCTGTGGGAATTAAATCGCCAAGACAATTGGCGATAACCCCACGAACATACGGATTTTGTTTGCTTTGAAAAAGAAGTCTTTTAATTCGTGGAAGTAGGTAGTCCATGAATACATTTTCATTGATGGGACTCAATATTTGAACCATATTAAGCACCTGTACCAAGGCTTGAATGGCTGTTGCTTGGACATTAGGAAAGTCATCTTCAAAACATGCAACTAGGTATGGTACGACACGATCTATCTTATTTTCATCAGAAATATACTGTGAAAATAAGACCAGCATCTCTAAGCATCGGAGTTTCGTCGTGCTAGAGGTCAAATTTCTTATGTTATGCGAAAGGAATGTGATGAAAAGTAGTGCGGATTCATCTTTTGCTTCCTGAGAGCCAAACTTTTGCAGTTGAATCAGCCCTAGACAAGGTATCTCGAGAAATGAAGAAGATATATTGTCGCCCCTTTTGAACTGTCCAACTTTCTCAGCGCTCTGCTTTACCTCCAATTTATAGTTTACTTCTTGGCAAATTTTGGCAAGGTCAGTATACATTTTGTTGCAGCAATTATCAGCAACCCTGATTTGATCCCCTAAAGTCGTATGCGCATATGTTACATCCATTATTGGTATGCTTGTTGCCATTGTAGCCATAGTTCTGAAAAACTCATAGGTATAAGTGTAAAAATGGTCCGGAAAGAATGAACCTCGATACTTGTCGAGTATTTTTTTACAAGACAACCTCTTCTTTGGGTTTCGCTGGACCATGTCACATATCAGATTTCTCAGTGGTTCGCTCTCGATCTCTTCTGCGAGGAAACTTGCAACATCGTATTCGTCATTTTTATACTTGAACAGCTGTGAGAGATTGAACAATGGTCTTCCCTCAGTATACATCTCCGCTATGCAGCATCCCAGGCTGAAAACATCCATCTCTCTGGTAACATTTCCTGCTATATCTTTAACTTTTTCGTGAAGTTTGGTGTTGAATCTCTCTGGAGCTAGGTAGCAAGTCCTTCTGTTGGAGGTATCAAAATAGAACGAAAACTCTCCCGGATTATCCTCTGGCAAATAAGTGGGCTTGATCTTAGCGGAAAAGTCTGTGAGCACAAGCCAGTTCCAGCTCATAACCAGTATATTTTCGGTTTTGATGTCACCATGTGTAATATTCATATCGTGAATGTCATTCAGCGCTTGTAAAAGCTGAAAAGCCATGAACCTCATCTCGATCTTGGACAGATATGGTCTGTAGCTAAGTCTATCATAAAGATTGCTCATCAAGTGCTGTCGTATCAGGTAGCCCGCCCTATTTGACTCGACGACCTTGCTGTAATTCAGCGCCGTGGGTAGCGGGGCCAGCGAGAGAGATTCTGCTTCTATCAGCTTTTTAATCTCCTTCAGATCATACTCCTCATTTGGTTTTATGAATACCTTAATGATGATCTTACCATTAGGATCCAAAGCCCTGCAGGTTTTGAGAAACCTCGATGAGTTCAACTGCGAAAGATAATGCACGTCATTCAGCACATCGATGTATGAAAATATGGCGATGGAAGGTGATGTCTGGGCCGACAAAGATAGTTGAGCACCCATTGCGGCAACCTGAGTTGTCTTTATCCTGAGCTATCCACTGTCTAAGGTTTAGTTGCCTTGATTTTTACGAGGTCTCTGGGCAAGTTGAGCAAGTAACATGAACAAACGAACAAGACAAAATGTTCATGTAACAAATCTTGATTGAAGCATCAGTATTATTATTGAAGTTGAACTAAGAATAACATGAAAAAGGTTAAGGAATTAGAATTGCAGCTTTAACGCCTCGGCTCTCCCACGATTTTTATATTCTGTGGGAAATCTCTCTTTGATGATCTACAGTTGGCCCTGTCCTCTTTGAACGTCGAGACCTCTTTGATGAGAAACTCCCTCAGTCTTGGCATTGAGTACAACTGATACTCGTAAGAGAAGTCGAAAGCACCCCAAGGACACACAGGCTCATCTTCGGGATTTCTTACAGCGCTCAAAAATGGGTGCTCGAGAGCCTGCTCTATGGTTGGCCTCTCCGTAGGGCTCCATCTCAACAGGCTTCCGATTAAATCCATGGCTTCCAATGTCGCCGACGGATAGACATCTTTCCACGAAACCGAATTTGGAGCGAAACTACTTGAAGTATGGCATGTATTCCAGGCTTTCAGCGAACCATAGTTTAGAAGAACCTCCTTCGGAGGTCCACCTAGGACCTTTGTTATCTCATGAATTTGGTGAATGGAGTCTTTACCCATAAAGAGAGGCTTTCTACGATAAAACTCCCCTAGAATGCATCCGGTTGACCACATATCAATGGATTTGTCGTATGTCTTTTCTGATAGAATCAGTTCTGGAGCTCTGTACCATCGAGTCGCCACGTAATTGGTTATGTCATTGTAATTGTCTTTATTACTGAAGAATTGCGGCGCAAGACCTCTTGCGAGCCCAAAATCACATATCTTCAAGCAGCCATTTAGTGTGCAAAGGATGTTTCCAGGCTTGAGATCTCGATGTATGACTTCGGCGCTATGAATGTATTTCAAACCGCATAATATTTGGTAGAACAGATGTTTAATATGGAACTCCGATAATTGCACTGACGAATGGATAACTTTTGCCAAGTCATAGTCAATTAACTCTTGATAGCAATACAACCCATCGTATGGCTTTTCAGAGACAATTTCAAGATCGATGAGACTCACAATATTTTTATGGCCTTTGAAGAATGTCATAAACTTCAGTTCTCTAATGGCTCTTTTGAGTAGAATTTCTCGATAAAAGATGTTTGTTATCTTTTTGACAGCGATGGGGTAAACATTTTCAGGATTTACTTTATCATTAACGGAACAAACAGTCCCGTAGGATCCCTTACCCAAAACCTGGATTACTTCGTACCGACTGGGAAGCGAAAACTTAGCCGCTTCAAAAATAGTTCTAGGAGCTGATTCCCTCTGTATGCCTGGTCTATCAACGTGACTGTTCAATAGGTGCTTCACTTTACCGGATGACGGCTTGTATCTATAGTATCTCCATTCCTGTTTCGATATCTTCTGTTGACGATTAGCATTATCATCGTTTCCATTTAAAACTTTGGGCATGCCCATTGACTATACGAGTAATACTGTTGTTATATCAATAACTAACCTGAGAAATCAATTCTATAGATCATAAGCACTCATCAGTATCTGTTTTTTTATTTTATATTTTTTTTATTTATTTTGTGTCACACTGCTAGTGTGACGTCTATCAAGACTGCGCTTAAAGCTGAAGATATTCTTCGTTCAAGGCCTCTAATTGTTTTGTCTCGTGGAATCCAGATTCTTCAGTAAGCAATTTCATGTTTTTTGATGAAATCTTGGCAACTTCTTCATTGTACAAACCGCAGAAGTCCAAGGCTTCTTTGGGCGGAATAGTCTTTCTCCCGTCCTTTAAAACATACTTTGTCAAAGAAAGAGAACAAAGGACCTTACCGTTGTTTTTAGTGAACCTACTGATCACATAGATCCACTTCTCATCCCAGCAGAGTATACGGGAACTAACATCGTATCTTTCGAAAGGCTTGATATCTTTCAAAAAATTAGTGAAAACATTAGCCACCGGGATGTAAGGCCAGCGTTTGGATTTCAAGAACAATTTCTGAAAGATCTTAGTCATCAAGCCACTTCTGCAGATGTCCAGCTCTTCGAAATAAGTGCTGTTGCTCTTGTGGAAATAGAAATCGCATTCAAATGGGGAAGCGTACGTGGAAATAGTGTGAGCACCGAAGCAGGCATTCTTGTTTCTGGCCAATTTCTTCAAGTTTTTGGTATTCATGCCAGTGATGTATGGTGCAACTATAGTGGGAATGACTGTTGCATAGAATCTAACGAAATAAGCACCCGGCAAAGACTTGTAGGATGACAACAGATATAGTGCTACAGCCCATTTCAACAATTGTGGCCAGTTCATTATGATTGATCAAAGTTTCTCGCAACGCAATGGATCTTGATGATCTATAAGAGACGATCTTGACTGATTCTTTTAAATCTCGAAGACCAAGGTCATGTGATTCGTGAGTTGAAATTCTCGGGGTACCATAAAGCTAACAAAGAGAATCTTGTTTAGCCAACTGCGAAGATCAGACCAGGGAGAACAGGGTACTACAGATGGCATCAACAGATTCTCTGAACCCAGAAGATGAGCTGAAGTACATACAGGCCTTTTGTAGGCATGTGATCAAGGAGAAGAGTGGAAACTATAGAGTGCTAAAGAAATCCGCCGATGGGACGCAGGTTTTCCTCAATGCTGCCGGAGTTACTTCGAATAGAGGCAACAAACTGTTGCAAAAGTCTGAGTTGGTGACTCGTCGGTCTATGAACAATACCAAACCGTTGAATGAGGATTTCGTATACTACAATGGGTCTGAACATAGCTTGCTGAAGCGAAAAAAGACATTGAATTCAGCCACAGGTGATTATGATGAAGAAGTAGATTTGTCGAAACTAGTGGATTTCAAAAAGGTTCTAACACCAATATCATCGCTCGCAGATTTGACCAGACACGATGCGATTAGACGGACTTTTGAGAGTGTGATCTTGCATGATCTGTCACTCCAGACAAGTTTAATGATTGAGAAGGAGCAAAATTCTGTGACGAGGTATGCGAAGTTACTTGAAGTGTTTCTTGGGGATCACCCAGAACCGCTAGTCGAGAATGTACTGAATTTACCAGTCTATGATCATAAACTGGAGCTCCCAGAAGAGGACAATGCCGATGGTGACGGGTACGAAGAAGAAGAGCAACAGAAGGAGAAAATACTACAGAAAAACGAGGAAAGTATAGAACATGATCCATTCTTTGCCCTCCCCCGCGTTGGCGGATCAGAGGCGCTGTTGAGCCTCTTACCCAGTGCTCATGGTCCTGAAGTAGCTGAAGAAGTAGAGACAACAAGGCAGTTGGCTCAAATTGCGCTACAGAGAAACGAAGAGTTTATACGGAACCTCATGAAAATCAGATCCTCGCTTGTCAAGGCCAATAGAATTAGAGAGCGCATACGCTCATGGAGTCGTGAATTTAGTGGTTGTTCAGAGGATGATGTGACAGTACCGAATGCTCTACGTGTAGTGAAACGAGGTCTCATAAGTGCGACGACAAATATGTCGATGGGCGGTGCTCGAGGATCGGTAGAATTACTTGAGGATGACGTCGAAGGAACCCAATGAGGTCGAGTTACAAATACATAGCTAAACTCTTTTTTAGCGCCAGTCATTAGGAGAGTAGTTGAGAACTTGAACGAGGTTGCCAGCGGGTTTGATATCTTTTGTCGGCTCTTGAGATTTCAACAGCGGTAGAATCAATTTCTCAATGGTGCTATCAAACAGCTCTTGAATCAACCCCTTTAGATCGTCGCCTGTTTGTTTGAAGTCTGGGTAGGCGTTAACCTCCAGTAGTTTAACTTGATACCCTTCGTCGACAAGGAAATCGACACCAAACGTTTCAAAAGCATTGGGTAAAGGTTGGAAGTTGAAACTGTTGACCTGCATTGCAGCTAAAAAAATATCATGAGCTATCTGATGTATTTGATCTTTGATCATGATCTTTTTATCATCAGCTATGTCCTTCAAACTGTCGAACTCTGCTACCGATAGATCTCTTTGCGAGTTTTTGGATTGTAAGCAGGTGTTAGTCAAGTGACAAGCCAGGTCATTTACGCTTGTTGGAGAGTATTGATCGTGAACGAGACTCTCAAACTTAGATGGTGCGAAAAGTGCCAACATCCTGTCGTAGACGTGAACGCTCAAGGCACCTCTACAGCTGATGTAGCACCTAATATGGAACTTTCTGTTGTCCATTGAAGGGAGTAAAAGCGGTTTTTCCAAATATTGTTGTATGATAAAATGACGTAGTTGTGAGATGACGATCCTGTTGTTGTCTGGGACATTCCTTTCATCATCAATGTCATCATCATCAAAGGAATCGAAAACGGCCTGCAAATCTTCTATGGTTTTGAAAACTCTTATTCCTTGTCCCTTATCACTCATGCTAGGCTTGACGATCCACCATTTGTTTTCAGCTTCCAGTTCCTGCCTCAGTTCCCAGTTCTCATCTAAGGCATCGTCCAAAAATTCAGCATAGTCGAGATCAATGGTGTATGATTCCAAGTATGACTTGGCCAGGATCGATTCAGGGTTTTTGGCCACGAAATGACTGATCGTTTGCGTCAAGTAGTGTTTTCTTATTAGGGCCTTCCGGTAAATATACGAGTTGGCAAAGTAACCTGTGTGATCAGAAGCCAATCTGTCCATATCAAGATCCTCATAATTACCATAGTGGACGATCCGTTGGTTCTTGAGGCTTTGAGTGGTCAAACTTGACTCGATCTGTGCTACGGGAAACCATTTGGAGATAGCACTCCTGAGCGGATCGTAAATATACTCACTTTGATCGACAGTGATGACGAACGATACGCCTGGAATGTCCGCAACGGGCATCTTTAGAGACAACTCGCCGCCCAGATTGCTATTATGTTGAAACGTCGCCCTCAATCCAGTGACACTGATCATGCCATCCTCGACAGCGTCCCTATCGGTCACATAGTCATCAGTATGGTGCTTAGAGTTAGTATGCGATTTGAAATTTGGTGACCAGTGGAATGAAATCATTTGATTTTCACTTCCGTCTTCAATTTCCTCCTCACTAGGACTCTGTTCGACATGTGGCCCACTAAAAATAGGGCCCCACCTGTTATCCCAAATGGAGGTGTAAATTGCTTTGGTCTCGTACGACAAGTCATCGATTAGTGGGACGTTGACGCTGTAGAAATCTGTTGTTGGGTCCCAGTTTTCGTACAAATGCTCGATAATCTGCAGCGACCTTTTGGAAGCCATTTCCATAAGCGAGTCGCTGACGTTCTTCAATCCATTGAAATAAGCCCACGATACGGCAACCGACCTAACGCCGCCGGCGATGACCGCCTCCATAGCGGCGCCGACCGTACCGCTAGAAGTGATATACGCAACACTTGTATTTCTGCCGAGATTGGGACCGGAAATCACCAGATCGAAGGGCTCCGTCGACAGATGATGCAGCCCAATGTTGACACACGACGCTGGAGTACCATCAATCAGTATCCATTCGATGTCGTCACGTGCAATCTCGGAATTCGATACGGTTCGAGGCAGTTTAGAGTTCTTGGCCGCGATCTGCGGCTGAATGAATGGTCCCAAGTAGCTGTTGTCATCTGAGTTGAGTTTCGAGTAGAGAAATTGCGCCGACAGCTTCCTTCCGGCCAAGTGAGCCTTACCGATCCACGATTTCTGCACATGCGGCACACATACGGTCAACTCCCAGTGCGGATACAGCCTCTTCAAAGCCTGTACAAACGGCCTTATGTAGTTAGAGAACTGGTCGTTCAATGGACCATCATCGTTAGTCAACAGCACACGCATAGTTCCTCTACCCTGGACCTACTCGTGGTCCCCAATGCCATCCGATGCCCATCTTTTTTTCCAACCCGCTAACACATGAAAAACTGGGCCACACCAGCAAAGAACCCACCTGCACACACAGACACCACAGCAACCACACCATGTCGCTATTCGTCAACCCTTATGGAGCCCAAGAGATCAGCCAGGACAAGCTGGACGTGGCAGAAGTCCAGTTCAACGCCATGAACGTGACCTTTAACAACATACTGCGAACCTGTCTCGAGAAATGCATCCCGCATGATATCTACAGCGAAAGTGATCTTAATAAGGGCGAGATGTGCTGCATAGACCGCTGCGTTGCTAAGATGCACTACAGCAATCGTCTCGTCGGCGCCTTGGTCCAGGCCCGCGGCTTCGCTCCAGACTCGCACCTCCCTCATTACGAAAAGTACAAGAGCTCATCATCCGAATAGCTGCCTTTGCAAGACCATCAATGAAATACCCGTCAAATCATAGATCTGTACATAGTCTGTTCAATCCAACCGCCAAGAGCACGTGACAAAGAGAACAAGTGACCCGGCCCCAAAGCGATCGCCAAGTACGACGCAGAGTTGTTGAAGTTTTTCCCGCCACGGTGGCGGTACTCAGCGTATGCTGCCCCATAGAGAGCACACATAGCAAGTAGTGGTAGCCACCATACATAGCGAATAGGTGCGGTATAGTGCAATTTTTCGCTCAATAAACGAAGCCGATTTTCAGTAAGTGACAGTGCAGACGCACATAACAGAAACGCAGACAAAGAGAGAACAAGGACAGGCGACGCGGCGAGCGTTGCTGGCTCAGGGGTAAGGGGAACCTACGTTTGGCAGTGTTGTTGCTGGCGTGGCAGCTGGCTGCCGCGAGCTGCAGCGGCAAACGGCGGTGTCTTGAATGTGAATCTTTGGTGTCTCTGCTGGTGCAACGGCAGCGTTGCTGCCGTTGCCACCGCTTTGACGCCCCCCCTTCAGGGCATGCTTGCTGGACTGAGCCAGTACGGCGTCGTCGCGGTAAGAGTTACCCGCAGAACGCGATTCGCGCGCAACGCGCGCGAAGCGAAGTCCCATACATAAGACCGGTCGGCTGTCCAGGTTGTTGTCTGCGTGTGTGAGTGAAGATGTTTTTACTAACGATTGTCAAAATTGGATATTAGAACAGTTACAATGGCAGCTCCAAGAGAAACCAAGAAGAGGACCACGAGAAGAAAGAAGGACCCCAATGCTCCAAAGAGAGCGCTGTCCGCGTACATGTTCTTTGCCAACGAAAACAGAGACATCGTGCGTGCAGAGAATCCAGATGTGACGTTTGGTCAGGTGGGTAGAATCCTGGGAGAGAAATGGAAGGCTCTAACGCCGGATGAAAAGACCCCCTACGAGGCCAAGGCAGAGGCCGACAAGAAGAGATACGAGTCTGAGAAGGAGCTCTACAACGCGACTCGTGCTTGAGGACGATCTGCGTGATGTCTTCTCTGTGTCGTGCTGTGGTCTGCCTGTCGTGATCGCTATTACTTCTATTACTACTACTATTTTCTACTGTTTTACTCCTTTTTTTCTCCTTTTGTATAATCTTATCTTAGTCGTTGCAGGCCAAACTTTGTACTATAACACATCTTCTTTGAAACCAGTTCTATCTCTTCTCTTGTAGCTTTGCGACGCGTCAGCGGCGATGACGCGTAAAGATTTACATCGCCCTGTCGTCCAGTATAAAAAAGAGGTTGGTTCTGATCATTGATGGTTTTAACTTGCAGAGAGTAACGAACATTAAGAAGAGTTGATACGATATGTTGGAGGCAAAGTTTGAGGAAGCATCTCTGTTCAAGAGAATCATTGACGGTTTCAAAGACTGTGTTCAATTGGTCAACTTTCAATGTAAAGAAGACGGTATTATTGCACAGGCGGTGGACGACTCACGTGTGCTTTTGGTTTCGTTGGAGATCGGTATTGAGGCCTTTCAGGACTACAGATGTGACCACCCAGTAACTCTGGGGATCGACCTTACTTCTCTAAGTAAAATTTTGCGTTGCGGGAACAACTCGGATACTTTGACTTTGATCGCCGACGATACTCCAGATTCTGTGCTGTTGCTATTTGAAGACACCAAGAAGGATCGTATAGCCGAATACTCTCTGAAATTGATGGATATCGACGCAGAGTTCTTGAAGATTGAAGATCTGGCTTACGATTGTACTTTGAAGATGCCATCATCAGAGTTCTCCAAAATTGTGCGTGATTTGAGCCAACTGAGTGACTCTTTGAATATCATGATAACCAAGGAGACTATAAAATTTGTTGCAGATGGTGATATTGGTTCCGGTTCCGTCATATTGAAACCGTTTGTTAACATGGATAAACCAGAAGAAAGCATTAAATTGGAGATGGATCAACCGGTGGATCTAACTTTTGGCTCCAAGTACCTATTGGATATCGTGAAGGGTTCCGCCCTGTCGGATAACGTAGGTGTCAGACTCTCTAGCGAAGCGCCTGCCCTGTTCCAATTCGACCTGAAGAGTGGATATTTGCAATTCTTCCTGGCTCCTAAATTTAATGACGAAGAATGATAATGCCCCTACTTCTAGATTAACTGTAGACTACAACATAAATAAACCTTTGTATATCGACAAGCAAATTAATTGGTTTTCATAAGATATTTTCACTCGTCTCACCCATGAAAGTTGTTCTCATACAACTCTTGGCGGTCAAGGGTAACACCAATTTG
The DNA here is from genome assembly GCA_030580195.1 of Torulaspora gathmanii. NCBI lineage: Eukaryota > Fungi > Ascomycota > Saccharomycetes > Saccharomycetales > Saccharomycetaceae > Torulaspora > Torulaspora gathmanii. Next base: position 175,248 of record JAKTSM010000013.1, on the reverse strand, counting down.
AAAGCATCACCTTCATTCAAATAGTAACGAAACATCCGCTTCATCCTGATAAATCCCATTCCCTCATAAAGATTCAGCGCAGCTATGTTTTCCACTTCGGTCTCCAACGTAATTTCATCGCAACCGTCTCGTTGCATTTTTTCAATGGCTGTCTTGACCAAAGTCTTGGCAATACCGCGTCCACGATAATCGCTCTGCACTGCAAGCATACCAATGTATCCTCTCATTCGGCGGCCACGATGCAGTTCACTCTTGCAGATCACACATCCTATGGGCTCGTTTGGTGTCTCGCTATCTCGATCGAACGCTAAGAAGGTCAATTCTGGCCATCGGTTCAAGAAATACCGGTAAACGTACAAAGAATAGGGCTCCGAAAGATCAGCATCTATCAATTTCTTCAATTTTTGGAAAAGTGTCAGGTTCTTGACCAATGGTTCATATACAATCGCCTCACCCATTGTTCAAGTTCAGTATGTCTTAGCATTCTTCCAGCTTAAGTACTAACTATGGTTTTTTTTTTTTTTTATCAGTCAGCCTCATCGAAAAAAAGGTACTTCACTACAGACACTAAGTGCCATCTTGATTCAAGAAGTTTAAAGGAGCCTTTCATCGGTAAAATAGCTTCCCTAATGATTATTGGGAGAAGCTAAATAGAATACAGTTGCAGGATTCGATATGTCTGACAACGCATACTTGATTAATGCCATTACTGGAGAGAAGATTAGCACGGATGTCAAATATTTCATATCTCTTGATGAGTTTAGAGAATACGTCAGTCAGAAATGGAACATACCTCAGGAACAACTGCTTATTTTACTGCCGTTTGGGAATAAGCTGAAGAACTCAGCGTTTAAGGAATGTTTGCGGACTAACACCCTTAGTGAAACAGAGTTCTACATTTACGATAGGCGGCTCTTCTCTATAATGAATGAGCCCGTAGGGACACAAGATTCCGAGCATTCAGAGGATGATCGCGCCGGATTAACCGCTCGCGCTGCACTTCTTGTCACAAATATGGTGAACAATGCAATGTCTTCAAGGGAATCGTCTTTGTTAAAGCCGATAAGCTCTCCGCTGGCTGATGCTGATTTGAAAATAGACAGCTTGACCAGTCGAGTAATCACTAGTCTTTTAACCACTAACCTTGGTTGGCTAAGCGCCCTGGAGATTGATGTGCATTATTTCAAGGTACTGATTGAAGAGAACGTTGAGCAAACTTCGGAAATTTTGAAATGTCTGTCGATATGTGAGCAGTACCTTAAACTTTACTGCTATGATGTTGAAAAATTGTACAATTCAAATGTGGATTTTCTTAACCAGCTGTCGCAGAATGGTCAGAACTGCAAGTGGCAACTCTGCTACAATGATATCCTCAGCAAATTGGACGGTGGCAACGGATCTTTGAGCCAATATGTCGATCTTCAAGTGCTGGAGGAAAACGAGAGAACACTGAGATTGCTCGACAAGACGGTCAATTCTGAATTAAAGAAGGTAAAGAAAGAGCTGGATCTTAATTCAGATTTTAGAAGCCAAATATCTGAGAATATTCAATTGGTGCGGAAAGACTACGATCCTGAAAGCATGAAGGATAAATTAGAGAAAACGATGCTGGAAAAGTTCGATGAGCTTGTGAATGAAGTCAGAATGCGGAGCCGCGAGATCCTGGATCAAGATATTTCTAATTCACCGGAGGAATTTCTTGACGAGGTACGCAGTTTCTTGCTGAATGTTAAAAACGAGATCACAAGCAAACTTTTCACCATCGCTCAAGCTTTGTACGCACAAATCGAACGTGTGCTCGAACGTAAAACCGCATTACAGACAAAAGCTGTCTTGTTCTTTGGTCAGATTGCATTTGTTCAAATGCAAGAAATTGGCATAAAGAGAAACTTATTAACCGAGTGTAGCAAGAATCTAAATGAGTATCAGGAAAAAGAGTTGCAATTTGCTCAGGTAGAGGATATTCCACTTATTTACGGCCTGTTTCTAATCGAGCGATACCGTCGTGACTCGTGGTCTTTGCAAGTACTCTCGCAGACGAAAGTCATAGGACATGACTTCAAGTTGATGAAAAAAAAAGAAAGAGATTATCAAGCGGAATGGGCTGAAAATTTTGGCGACACTGCTTCGTTGTTTTGTCGAGACCTGTCAAGCATACCAGGTTTTGGAAACCTTGATGTTGTGACATTTATTGATAGCCTGAGTCTTCAAGCGATATCTGATGAGCAATTGTCTACGTTGCAAGCGAGTTTAAGTGAATCACTTAAGGAAGTCAATCATTACATTTCTCAGCTGTCCCAAGTTGGTGTCGCCGATGATGTCTCGGAACTCCTCCTACGAAATTTATCAGAGGCTCAGAATTATCGAATTTCTGCGCTTCAGAGTCAAACCACACCAGAGTTGTCTAGTTCGGTAAAAGATCAAGTCAAAGGCTATCGTACGAGAATAAAGAAGTTAGAGTCTTTGCTGCATGAAGCCAGGTACTCAGTTCCAGGTCATTGGCCATCTGGTATACTGAATCCGGTTCATGTGACGCCTTTCCACAATAATGTCACTACAGTCGGGCCGAAAGGTTCACCCTCTTCTTCAACTCTATTCGAGCCAATCCATGGCTTGAACATTATGAAAGCATTAGAGATGGAAAACGATTATCGCGACTTACAAAACAAATTAGCCAAGCTACAGAGCACGTTAGAACATAAAGAACACCTTTTAGCAGACGCCAATAGGAATATTAGTGACCTAGAAGTTGAAGTCATGGCCTTCAAAGAGTCCATGAGCCATCTAAATGGTGGACTTGCAAGGTTGTCTGAGAAGGAGGAAAAAAATCGGAAACAGGCTATTTCTCAGCAAAATGAGTTCAAGAGTCAGGTATTCAGTCTCGCAAAGGAAAATGCTTCGGCGTTGAAGGAGCTCAATTCTTTGAGGGAAAAGCTCGAGCAATATGAAGCATCAGAGCAAAAGGCATCCGACAGAATAAAAAATCTTGAAGAGAAGATCGAGGAGGAGAGAAACATCTCGCAAAAGAAAGTGAGTACGTTAGAGGGTGAGTTAAGCGGTTTGCAGACTCGCATAAAAGAAATAGAGAGTGAGAATGAAGAGCTTAAGGTTAAACTGCGAGATCAAGATCAAGAAACTAGTAATAGCAAAGATGAGCTAACAAAGATAACGTCCACTGAAATAATCGAAAACAGTAAACATACTGAAACTTTCACTGAGCTTCAACGCTTTGGCATAGATGTTGAAGGATTGATATTTGACGTTTTTGCTTCCGATGTCTTTATCCTAGAGAACATTGGTTTGTTATTATCCCTTGATGACCAAGACAACGCAGTTATAAGGCGGGTGAAAGGTTTACGTAGGGTTCAAAGCCAAGGTGTTCTAGATGAAAGTATCCAGATAACAGAAGGTGACATGGATGTCAAGAGTACGGTGTACAAGGAAATCAGGAATATTCACGAAACTCTCAAGTCCACTGACAACATGGAAAAACATAAAGAATTACTTTTTAAGTTGAAGATGCTGTACGAAAACAAACTCTACGAATCAGCTGTCATAAGAAGGTTTAAGGATATTGAAACTTTGGCAAAGAAATTGACTAAGGAGAATAAGAAGAAGCGTGCCTTGCTAGAAAGCTATCAAAACGAAAGAGTGACCTTAAGAGATTTTCAAGTAGGAGATCTTGCTCTGTTTTTACCCACGAGAGAAAACAAATCACCTAGTGAATCATCTGTGTCGTCACTAAACTCATCGTTTTCATCAGTTGACCTTTCTACTCCGCCTCCTTTTGAGCCAACCACGCTGCATCCGTCTTCGGCTGGTAAGGATAAAGCCAAATTGTCTAGCAAAGTCCATCCGTGGGCGGCCTTTACAGCATTTGAGAATAACACCAGATACTTTTTGAGAGATGATGAAGAAATTACAAGAGGGAAGGATTGGTTTGTCGGAAGAATATCAACAATGGAAAGTTTTCGTGCAGAAGATGGAAATAATCCTTACAAGCTTAATAAGGGCTCTTTGTGGTTTCAAGTAACCGCAACAATGGTGTCATGTCCAGGTTAAATGATGTGAAAGTCTAGAAATTTGTCACGATGTTCAGCAAAAAGATGTTTAAGGGATCTTACATTCAATAGGACTATTTCAGGGCCCTGATGTCAATTGTCAGAAGATGTTTTTATCTTTGAGATTTATCTCTGACGCTTCGCTTGATTGTCTGAAGATTTAAAGTCATATATGCTACTTAATGAAGGAATTGTACCAGCTATGAGTTTTTGTCCTTTGCAGGCTACCAAGTTTCCTGCAAATATCTACCATCCTTTTCCAACTGTTTCAGGTACTTGGTAGCTGCATCATCATTTTGGAAGTCGCCCCATTTTTTGAGCATCTCCAAAATTGTAATTCTTACTTGGGTTGGCATTTTACCGGAAGAACCGCAGACATAGATCATCGCCTCATTTTCAATTAAAATTTTTGTTAATTTGTTACCCATAGCCCACAGACGGTCTTGAACGTACTTGTATTCAAGGGAATTCTCTCGATCTCTAGAGAAACAGGTGAATAGCGATATTCTATTCTCTTTTTCCCAGCCTTCGAGGGTGTCTCTATAAAGGAAGTCCATGTCCATATATCTATTCCCAAAAAATAGCATAAGTTGATTGGAGATGTCTGACTTTATAAGAGACATCATTGGTGCTATGCCAACACCGGGGCTTACCAATATCATTGGTTTACCGCGTAGGTTCTGATTGTCAAATAGATGATTACGCTGCACTTTGAATCGGATCTCCTTCCCAGGAGACAAGCCGGCAATGAAATCAGTGCAAACACCCTTCCGAATCTTTCTCAAAATTGTCTTATACTTTACGATGGCAACGGTCAGCTCGATATCTGCGCAATTTGGCCCGCTGGAAATGGAAAAGTATCTAGGCTTGAGAGGTGGCAGAAAATCAAGAGCAAACTCCCACGGTAGTCTCAAGGACAAGAAATCTTGCAAAACTTCCAGCAACGATCTTCTTGGCCTGTTACAGTAATCAAAAAGGTCTTGCATGTCTTCGTCTGAACCAAATTGACGCAGCTTTTCTCGTTGTTGTTTTAATTGTTCATCTCCTCTCTCCATGCGAGTAACGTCAGTTGCAAAGGTCCAGACCCTTATGAAGAAGCTGGCCCGAGGAACGCTATTGATGTCGCAATGATATTTTAATAAGTTTCGTAGAGTTAAAGGTTGAACCAATCCACCTTCTATGGAGGGAACATCGCCGCTCAGTTTTAGTGGTCTGTCAGCAACCGTTTTCCAGTGAGGTTGAACTTCCAAAAAGCTTTCCACAAGCTCATCTGAGTTGCTTGGAAAGATACTCACGGTATCACCAGGTTCATAGCTTGAAGTCTCAACTCCATTGAACACAAATTGTCTCACATCTTGGAAATGGTCTGCGTGAGTGATTCTTTCATTTTTCTTCACAGTTCCAATCAGGAACTCATCGCCATGAAAAGATGCTGGTTCCAGTTTGCCACCTTCCTCCCCATCAATTACTAAAAATGAAGCGGGCCTGAGGTATGCTTCAGGGTGCATCTCTTCACGCTTGATGATTTCTCCGTTGACTTTTCTTGTAGGATATATCTGAAGCAAATTTTGGAGTGCTCTTCTCTCGAATTCAAAGTAGACAGTTTCTATACCTGCACCAGTGCCCTTGTTACTTCCCGTCAAGCATTGCTCGTCTGCCTCAAGTCTGTTGTAGGATTCTTTGGCACCAAGTTGGTTGACAATTCTCTCGTGAAGCTTTCTAATTGCATAGTTGAACTTTGGGTAGGAAGAATCACCCAGTCCCAAAAATGAGACGTTGACATGATTAAGCAAATCCGAAGGAAGGTTTTTGCGTCTGAGAAAAGACCAGAATGTGTTTTTCCTGTTGTTGCCATAGGATGCTTCCAATGCATTGCGAGGTAACTCACCTTGCCCTGTTGTGGAGCAGATAATGAAAAGTTGTCTGCATTCAAGGATATCTGAAGCTCTGTAATCTCCCAAAGTACTTAGAGTATGTGCAAAATGGTGCCTGTGTAACTTGTGAGACAGGATAGAGGCGAAATCTTCCGCATTTCCAGTCTCTGAACCATATAATACGGCAATCCTCTTGGACTTTTTGGCCTGAACCATATCCCACAGTATCAGATACTAATGAACCTGAAGGACACTTAGCAATCCACCTCTAAGACTAGATTTAATTTTGAAAGGTGTCAAACAAACTTCTCGCTGATGACTTACTCTCTAGTTCAAGGTGATCTACATTGACTCATTAGGATTACATTAAACCATTAAAGCCTAAACAGGCCAATGAATAATTGCACTGTCTCTATATACATGAGGGACCTATCCTTGTTATATTTACAGCTGTAACCTTGAAGTTATTCACCTCAGTTTAACATTATAAATGGCAACCAACTGGTCACGGACCTGTTCTTGGAGGGAGTTGATTTCGCTATTTGTGATGTTTCTATCCATGGATTGATAGTTTATCCTGTAGCACAAGGACGTTTTACCTGTCTTTGGGTGCACGAACTGATCTACCAATTTGACACTTTCGACCAGATCACCGGCTACATTACGCACAATCTCCATTACGTCGTTCTCATGAATTTTGTCCACCTTATTATCATCTGGTAGCCAGAATGCAACGTCTCTGAGGATCCCAGGGTACTTGGAGTACGGTTTGAAGGTGCTTATGACGCCTTTTTGAAATTGATCATGAAAACGGCTGTCTAACGTCCAGAACAGCCTAATATCCGGAATCTCGAACAGAAGCATGGCTATGCGGTCTAGCCCTAGGCCAAACGCCCAAGATATAGTGGTTTCAGGATCAAAGCCTGCCCGTCTAAGAACCTCTTCACGAGCGAGCCCGCATCCACATAGCTCTAACCAGTCGCCCTGCCACCAAACTTCGATCTCCCAGGAAGGTGCAGTCCAAGGAAAGTAAGCTTTGATCCACCGCACTTTCAACTCCGTTGGAATTTCTGTGGTATCCTTTTTGGATTTAATCATACTTTCGAGCTTTTTCTGAAATACCTCTGCCATGACCAACTCAATCGACCTCTTCAAGTGTCTCGAACATAAATCCACCTCTAAGTCGGTCATGTATTGCTGTTTTGGGTTCCCATCCAGCGAAGTATCATCCTCAACTACGACCTTGGTTTCCTGCTTAGACAGCTGCTCTTCTACCTTCGCCAGGTCTGCACGAAGCTGAGTGATGTGGGCTGGCTCTTCCCCAGAAGCTGCAGGCTCACCCCTTTTCCAAACACGGCATCCCTCCATTTGGTGGAATACCGGATAATGGGTCCTATCAATCTCATCCCTACGGTACACGTCCGCAGAGATCAAGAATCCTGGTTTATCGCTCTCACCATTTTTAACTCGACTAAAACATTCCATTTCATGCGCAGAAGTATGTGTACGCAGTAGGTGGCTCTCATTGACATAGTATGTATCAGATTTAGACCTTCCCGGATGATCATCTGGAAATCCCAATGAATCGAAATTCTCGAACTTGGTGACTACCGGCTTGAATTGATTGTAAACCGAAAATGCTGAGTCTGTAGAATTCAATTTCTTCTCAATTGCTTCTCTCAGAATCCCAACAGGATGAGCTTCTTTCAAGTACAACGCTCGATCAGTCAATTCAATTATTGAAGGTGTAACATTTGTGAAAGTTGCATCAGCAGCGTATTTTCTACCATTGATCTCGATTGTTCTAGCTGCAACCGAGTAAAGACGAAGCGTACCACGCCATCCTCTGGTGGTCACCGTACTCTGGAGCACCATTCTAGACACCCTCCCGACTGGCAAACGAGGTGACTGAGCCATGTTAATTAAACGTTCGTATTCTTTAGGCTTTGATCAACTCTTGAGATGTGACACCCAGACCTCTCAGCTAGAGGGTAATAGCCAAGGCGTATAGCTAACAGTTCAGTATAGCAACCACCTCGAAGCCCAACTAACGACTACTGGATCTCTTCTTTGGGGCTGAATTGCCGTGTCGCAGTCTGTATGTCGCAGGCAGAGAGGATTCCATAACATCATATCCTTTCACAGCCGGTACTGAAGCTCACGAGGTAAGAACGAGACCGCTCTGAGTGAATTCAGGAGTTACATCATATTTAGCCACACCGATCTTCACTCAACTTGTTCAAGCTGAATCACTCGACTTCTGCCGTTTTGTTACGTTTCAACAGTCGATTGCAACCAAGCATCACGGTTACAACCAGGCAACTATCGTTCCGGAAGTGGAGAAAAGGGTATAAGGTGCCTCTCAAGTTGTTCAACAAGGCCAACATGTATGGGCATGGTATCAACTCAACGACTGTTGACAATGGCACTGAAGGTTCTGGGACGCTGAACAAGAGGCAGCGACTGTTTAATATGATGAGAAACACTAAGAACACGTACATGCAAGGCTGGGCATCGAATCTTTCGCAGCGAACTTCGGACAGTTTTAGAGGTTCAAATGATGAGAATCAGCCGTATTCGAATTTGCCACTTGACATGGATGTCTTATTTTATCCAACTTATACAACCAAGTCAAAGAGCGGGTACGGGTACGAGACAACCATCAGATTGGCAATATATTCCCCGGGAAACCCAGCGAGCAGGAGGAACAGGTTTCTTCTCTCTCTTTGCAAACAGTATCTGAAACCTACGAATATCGATTACTCTGATGACGAACTGGCGCTCAAATTTGATACGTTGCGTCGAGACGATTCGAGTACAAGCCTGAGTAGAACAACCACGGGCTCCACATCCAGCTTGGGTGCTGCGTCTACCAGATGCAATCCTGAGCCTGATGAATTGGAAGTTCTGAAAAACAGAATAGCTGGATTTATGTCTCGAAAAGTGCCCAATTTACCTATAGTGGTAGATCTTCTCCCACAAGATAGACAGGATCAGTTCGAAACCACATTTACCAACACGGATAACTTGGGAAATGTTTTACTCAAAGTGCATTCCGATTTTTTACCGGCCAAGTTGAGAGTCACTCTAGACACTCCTACCGACTTTCCAAAAGTTATCACAAAGCTCTATCCCTGTAATTATGTCGGACCCGCGGGATATGGAGTGATCAGTGACATCGACGATACTATCAAGCATACGGGTGTGACTGGTGATAAAAGATCCATGTTCCGAAGCGTTTTCCTCAATGAAATTGATTCGTGGTTAATTGACGCTGTTTCGCGATGGTACCATAACTTAAAGAAGACTTTCGGGGCAAATTTCTTTTATGTGTCTAACTCACCGGTTCAAACATACCCGGCACTGAAAGAATATGTTGATCGTCATTTCCCTCCAGGTCCTTTGTTTTTGAAACAGTATTCCGGAAACCTGCTTGCGAGTATTATGACCTCGAGTTCCAATAGAAAAATCGGTGCAATCAGACAAATATTTGAGGATTTTCCAGACAAGAAGTTCGTTTTAATTGGGGACTCAGGCGAGTTGGATTTTGAAACATATGTCTCTATCAGCATTCAGTACCCCGAGCAGGTTACCGCCATTTATATTCGGTGCTGCAAAGATTCCATGAGTGATATGGAATTAAGAGAAGCTGAAGTTATGCAAGACCTTAACGATTTCATCAGGGAAGAGTACCTGACGACAACAAATTTCGAGAAGCCTGTAATTGATAGGGATACAAGAAAGCCGAGACCACCTGTGCCACCGACTAAACCTACATTATCTCCTGAACAAGAAAAGGAGATATTCGAGTCGCGCCAGAAGACTAGGATACCACCTGCTCTGCCGCCAAGGCCTTCAAATACCCAGGATCCTGATGCATTATTTTATTATACTCCCTCAACACAGAATGACTATGGGACGTATAGCACTTTCTTCGACAAGCGAGCCGATAACTGGCGGGACAGAGTGACTACCGGTGTTGGAAAGTTAAAGAACTTGCAGAAGGACATTCCAATAAGACTGATGTTTTTCACCGACCCTGAGCTTCCTTTACAAGATTATATGAAAGAAGTTCCTCATGAAGACCGCCAAAAAAAAGTGTGCTAGTTTAGATTACATAGTGAGTTACGTTAATGAGTTGCCTCAATGGCAAAAATGACTTGAATCAAGCCGATGCAGTATTAGATTCCTTTTGAATGTTGATTTCAAAAGTTGGATTACTACCGTCACCGTAATCCTTGATCTTCTCAGTCTCTTCAAGAGCTTTTGTGAATTCAGAAAGATCCCATTCAGATCCTTGAGTTGCGTCGGCAAGATCATTTTCGTCAAACTTCTTGTTCTCCACAAACAGTTTCAATAGGACTTCACGGCCACTTGGCTTCCTCTTTCCATTTTCCTTCTTCTCGGCGTTTCTCTTTTCAATTATATGGTTCTTCTTCCATTTGGCGAAGTTCTCCACTGTAATTGGTGTCAGCTTAGATTTATCGAGCTTCTCCCTTTCTGTTTCAATAAACTCTTCCAGGGTAATCTTTGGTTGATTATCTAAGGCTTCTCTTTCCAACCTTTTTTGCTCGTTGGTCTTCAACACAAATCCTTCTGGCAACGAATGCTTATACATACATTTATCACCACCGTTGGGACAAGCCCAAAACCAACCGTACTTACCATTTTCAACAGCTTCAATGAAAAACTTGCAGACCTTATCCGTGGTGGTCTTTGGATTACCATGCTTTGACAAAATGACTTTTCTCAACTTCTCCTCATCCCAGCTGTCCATCGTATCCTGCTCCTTCTCTGCTCTCACGTCGGTATACAAATCCCTTTTTTCCACTTTTCTGCCCATGCTCAAGTCATGAGAAAACTTACACTTGGCTCCCTTGTTACAGTTCCCGATCTTAAACATTGCACACACAACAGTCTTCGGATCCACACCTGCCCGCACTCTTTGATCCAAAACCGGATTGAAAAGAGCTCTTCTCTCAGCTTCTTCAGCCTCCTTCCTCTTCTTCTCTTCCAGCTTCTGACGTCTCAGATCCTCTTTACCAGGGTCACTTTGTGATTGAACCTGCTTGATATACTTCTGCACTTTGGTCGACCTATTCTTGTTTTTCATACCGAACGTCTTGTCTACATTGTCCTTTTTCTTAGCTGGCTGCTGCTGCTTCTTTTTTGGTGGCATGATTGCTCAATTTTTCTCACTCGGTAGACGGTATTAGGATGCTTTAGCGACTCTTTCAGATGGTTAGTTTCAACTTTTATTCTTTAATGCTAGATTATTAGAACTCATCAATGTCTTCAAGAAAGCTGGACTAAATTTTCAGAAAGAAGTCGTTTATCACGAGTATTTTGCATTTATCATGTGAATATCACGTGATCTAAAGCTCAACTACTTGAGCTGGAATTAATCCATTAAATCGCACTCCTTGTCATCGATATACTCATGAACCACTCCTGGAGCACTCTAGTGGATCTTTGTCGCCAGTTTCTTCCAGATCTGGAGGATCTTCTTTGTTTCTGTGGGGCGCCGGGAGCTGCAAACGCCTGGAAAGCGATCCAAGGACCAAGTCAACAGGAAGAAACGAAAGTGATAGGTATAAGCGGTGGTTTTAGGACCTGCTACGCACGGTATAGCTTAATATCAATGTCACTCATTGTGCGGTCTGCTCCTTTGAGACGTACCTCAAGGACTCTGCTGAAATGTTTGTCGAAGAAGAATTTCGAAAGACTGATCTACAGAACGTACTTCTCTGGAGTAAGAGACTCTAAAACGTCCGGTAGTGCGTTGAATAAGACGAGTACTTTTCCTCAGGGTCGAGACTTGAATTTTGCATTGTTAGGTGGTGGAGTACTGATTTTAACGTACTCGTACTTCTCCTCCAAGAGGGTTGTCTCTTTGGAATCGGTGAAAGGTCTACGGCATTACTCCAATGGGGCCGACGGTCAGAAACTGAGCCAGCCGATTGCTGTAGATGAGGAGGCGTCATCGACCGGCGACGAGCGTCGCGGCGATTCAATCGTGCTTTTGACAGAGCAACAGATCAACTCAAAGCTGCGGGATCATCAGAAAAGCTTCATAGTAAATCGTGGTAAGGGTATTGTGCGTTACGACGTCTCTCAATTGCCATCTAACCATCCTATCGAGGATAATCACGTTGAACAGGTTATCACTGTGCCAGTTCCCGGAGAAACGGACCGGCAGGAAGAGCTCTACTTTTTTGGTATCTTCGATGGACACAGTGGCTCTTTTACGTCTACTAAGCTTTCTCAGGACTTAGTACCTTACGTGGCTAGGAAACTGGGTCAATTCTATCAGGAGGGTTCTAACGCTTTAGCGTCTTCTGCAAAGATGGACGAAGCAATCAGCCAAACCTTCGAGCAATTAGACAACGATATTGTCTACGGATCACTGGGGAAGCTACTTCGTGAACCCACGAAGGATAACTTGGTGGGATGTTTGCCTGCAATCTCCGGCTCATGCGCTCTTCTCACTGCATATAACTCATTGGACTCTACGGTGAAAGTTGCTGTCAGTGGCGACTCAAGAGCCTTGATAGCGAGCGTGGATAAAGAGGGACAATGGGTTGTCGAATCCCTTTCAACAGATCAGACTGGTGACAACTCTGATGAAGTCGAGAGAATTAGATCTGAACATCCTGGGGAACCCAATGTTGTCCGCAATGGGAGGATTTTAGGGTCCTTGCAACCTTCAAGAGCGTTTGGAGATTGTCGATACAAAGTCGGAGAGGTAGACGGTCAATCACTGGCAAGTTTGCCCGACCACCTACGAATCTACTTCAGATCGAAGCCAAGAAATTTTCTTACACCTCCCTATGTGACAGCGAAACCAGAAATTACGACGACCAAGATAGATCCAAGTACCAAATTTATGGTCTTGGGGTCTGATGGGCTTTTCGAGTTGTTAAGCAATGAAGAAATCGCGGGTCTTGTAATAAGATGGATTCAACACAATGGTAAGCCGCTTGCTACAGCATCTGATGCCAAGCTACCTCTTGTCACTGATATCTCCAAGGACAAAGATTTTTTACGGCCGGCATTCAGGTACAAGAGCACCAAGGAGGGCTCCCAGGGCTATTTAATGGAGGACAAGAACGTTGCCACTCATCTGATTAGAAATGCTCTGAGCGCCGGAGGCAGTAAAGAGTACGTGTCGACTTTGGTCAGTATCCCATCTCCAATGAGCAGGAAGTACAGAGATGATCTCACCGTCACGGTCGTCTTTTTCGGCAACCCCGGAGACAAGACTCAACATACTGATGGCTCTATAGAGCCCAATTTAGAGGGCACAACCGAGCCAAAGCCCAAACTATGAGCATTACTCAATCATTATTTATTCATTCGAATTGTATATCACCATCAATATCATGTAGTACGACCCCAGGCAAGAAAGGCTGATTTAAGAGAACCCCCAGTCAGAACAGTAGATCTTATCAGGTAAGTCTTGAAAAGGTCAAGACAACGATGAACTCGTCTGTAATTTCGATCAAGCTTGTACTACTGGGAGAGGCAGCTGTGGGAAAGTCATCCATTGTTTTGAGATTTGTTTCTAATGATTTCACAGAAAATAAGGAACCCACCATCGGGGCAGCATTCCTAACTCAACGAGTTAATATCGGTGAAGAAACGGTCAAGTTCGAGATCTGGGATACTGCAGGACAGGAAAGATTTGCATCGTTGGCTCCGATGTACTACAGAAATGCTCAAGCAGCATTGGTCGTCTATGACGTTACTAAACCACAGTCATTCATCAAAGCACGTCATTGGGTTCGAGAGTTGCACGAGCAGGCTAGTAAAGGTATCATCATCGCTCTTGTTGGTAACAAAATAGATGTGTTGGAGAACGGAGAGGAGAGAAAAGTGGCTCGGGAAGAAGCTGAAAGACTAGCGGAGGAGGAATCACTTTTGTACTTTGAAACAAGTGCGAAGACTGGTGAAAACGTCAACGAGGTCTTCCTTGCTATTGGTGAGAATATACCTTTGAAAAAGGCAGAGGAAGCAGCAAGTCGGTCAAACGGGTTGAGAATTGCAGATGATCAAAGGATAGATTTGACATCCTCTGTCAATGGACCTGTCAAGGCTGCTGGTTGCAATTGTTGATTTACTTTGGGGGTTTACAAGGAACACGATATATCGAAGGCAGGGCAGTCATGTAGAGACCTTTGGATGACCAAGCTTCGTGGATGGTTGTCAGGTTCATTCTCTCTGTATCATGAAGTCCCTGATTCAGAAGATTAAATAGCAAATAAATAGGCGGTTGCAACTTCTGATGAGAAGAGTAATGCAATAGTTGACAACTTCTGCTTAAGAGGCTGATTTGGGGACACGTCGTAACAAAGTGGTTATTTTCTTGAACAGAATGTAGAAACCTTCATATACGATACAGAGCAATCATGTAAAAAAAACTACATAGATAGGAATCATCCAAGGTGAGCCTTCATGCCTGTTTCTCTATCTTCAGTTCCTTAAGTGAATCGACCAGTTGACTGATTGTGTTCGTTAACTCTTCAATCTTCTGCTCAGATTTTTCGTATCTTTGTTGCACTTCACTGTATAGCTTGTAGGTCTCCCATCCAATACCAGTTTGGAAACCTTCACGAACAGGCTGTACAGATTTCTTAACCTTCTTATACCACTCTTTGGACACGGTGAAATGAGGATCTGCGCTCTCAGCTTCGCGTTGTTTCTTGAGAGATTCATTATTCTTTTTACGAGTTGCATGAATGCCAGAGTTGGCACCTTGGAAGAAGATATCTTGTTTAGTGTCCACAAACCCATCTGTCAAATCCCATGCTTGATCACTTTCATTAGCGTCATCGTGCAAGTGTCTCATCCGGTTGTACTGAATACGTCTTGCTATGCGAACCTCCTTTACAGCGACAATAAACAGAACAGGACTGTATAAAATTGTCATTATGATATGATTCCATTTTTTTGCGGCCTTGGGGGGCAACATGCTCAACACTGGATGAACAAAAACTTCAATTATGTTTAAAGGTGGCACATAAACTTCTTCATCGGGAGCACGTATGAATCTCAAAGTCTTTTGACACATCAAGGCCATATATTCGTCTCCTGCATTATCCACCACTTGCTGGTATGCGTTGGCATACAGTGCAATCAAGACGTTCAACAAAATGACTGTAACAATGAAGCGGTATCCATAGTACAAGATGGCAGCGTATGGTGGAGCAAAATCCTGAAATGTCTCAAAGTTCCCATCACCTAGGACTGTAATGACTAGATTAGTCAAGATAGGCTTTGTGATGTCGTTATTCCCATCCGACGAGTCAAGACCGACAAAACCCTGTAAGAAACCAATCATCATCAAAAATAGGAGAACGAAAAATACTAAAGATTCTGCCATCATATGCTTGATAATAATCAACATTAATCCCACAAACTGAACAGACTCTAGGAAGAGCAGGAGTCTAGACCACACAAATGGTGCTGCACATGAAAGAATCCTATATGATATCATATCCCAATACTCTGGAGGATTGTCCGTCTTAATTGGACAGAGGCTGATGAGCCTAAATATCATCGAAACGCCAATGATAGTATACAGCGTATCGTTGAACGCATTCCAGAACGAGAAGTAGGCTGTTCCAATGTAGTACAACTTTACTGCTTCGTCGATGACATAACCCACTGTAAAGAGATAGAAAACAATCTCTTTAGTATCCATATTAGCCACTTTAATTGAATCCTTGTCATTTACCACAGCAGTGTATAGAATCAGGAACAAGAAAGAAAACATAATTTGGAGAATATTCTGATACATTGGCGTCTTGATTCTCTCCGGGTCAAAATGATCCTTGAACGAACCTGAAGCTACAGAATTGTCCTTGACAAATATGGTAGCATCCTCTTTAGATTGTATGATCCAACCCCTCCACAACCATTTTAAGCAACGTTGGAAACCGCTAGAACCAATCACTGTAGTAGAATGTGTATCAGCAGCCAGCTCCAAAACACTGACAGGTTCGCTATCTTCATCATTCTCATTGATTACATACCTTCTCAATAGCATCTCCATAAACAGAAACTGCAAATCAACGCTCTCCTCTTGCTCGATGATAACTCTGCAGAGATGCTGAGCGGCGATCGATCTCAATTGGTACAAAGAAGCACTGTGTAGCTCTTCGTCAGCCAACTCCATGTACCACGACGAAACCTTCAATAGGGCAAAGAGCAACACAGACCGATACTTCTGCAGACTCTTTTTATCGTTGGGATCACCACCACATGCCTCCTTAACCAGCTTGATAACATCCTGATTGATGATTCTAGAATGTGGGCACGTCACCTCTTCAACGTCGTAGACCGTGGGGATCACTTCATCCAGTAAATACTTAAGATTAGAAGCTATCTTCAAAATTTGGCGTGGAGATGGAGGTGCTGAAGCCATTGTAGCTTCTCCATGACCAGCCCGACATTGATCTTGGAATATAGGCAGTGAACCAGAGTCTGATGACATGATTCCTTGACTTTCTCGACACTTTTCACCATCATCAAGTAATAGTTTTCTCAACTGAATAACATGTCGCTAGGAGACTTAAAACAGCTGCAACCGCAGCTATAGCATTAGCGCAGAAACCAGCTGCATTTGAAGCACCAATATACCGCCTTACGTGATGTGAAGTTGCCAGAAAGCAGTTAACACTCTCACAAAACGATTGAGCTACCAAAATCACCATTGGCAGCTCTAGCGACGAGGAAAAAGCTCAATGGACAAACTTACAGTGCTACATTCAACCTACAACTCCAAGAATATACGCTTCCATCTGATTGCCCATCTCTTGGACTTGTTCTTATAGTCTTTTCATCTAACCTTGTAGAACAAGAAAAATTTCTCGCTCATTAAGCTGTTTCAAAGCTGCCTGAAATCTTTCTTCAGACTTCCGATATTACGGAAATCGTCTTAAGAACGGGTCAAAGCTTCAACTTTTGGCAGTCATTCGCAGTACTTGGTTGTGAGGTAGGCAGGCAGTCGAAATCATCTGTGAAAGTGATTCTGGCAGCGTTTGTGGACAACTGGAAGAGCGTATAAGAGAGAAGTTTAAGAGGGTCCGAAAATAGTTGCGAAGATGCCACCGAATTCGAAGAAAGGCAAGAAGAAGAGCAAAGCGAAGCAACACTCAAAGAAAAGTGGTTCTTCTGGTGTGCAAGCCAAGCTTTTTCACGGAACGGAGGAGTATCCAAGCTCCAGGATAATAAAGAGGGCACCAAATGGAGATGTTATTGTAGAGTCTCTGACGAATGATGAAGAATCAGATGAAGTGGATCAAGGCCCAGGAGCAATGCAATCACCGATGGCATTTACTTTGGATTCACATTGGGAGTCTCTGAATCCCGAAGAGAAAAAGGGCATACTGAGGATTGAGAAAAGTGAAGTATTTGATATCATTCGAAACTACCAGAATAGCCACAACTGTAACTGTTCGGTATGCGGGCGCCGGCACATGGCTATGGATCAGGAGATGGAACGCATATATAACACACTTTATGACATCGACAGGGAACGAGACCCTGAGATCAATCCGGTTAAATTCCATCTCAGCATCATTAAGGAATTGCAAACTTCCAGAACACAGCAGCAGCGAGATGGTTTACCGTTGGATGCTGATGACACTGTTAGACAAGACTCGGATGAATCGGAAAATGTGAAAGACGACGTGGTCAAGTACTTCCTATCGTCGAATGCTGTAGATTCATTGAAAGAAGAAGTACTTCACTTCAAGCAAAACAAGCAGCAACAAATGCACTCGACGCGTGAAGAAACGTTGACAAACGGGGAAGGATCCACCAGCGCCGAAGACCAGGCTGAAGATACAAACGTTGTACGATCCCTGTCAGAAGATGAACAATATATTGCTGATACCTTTGTCGAAGGCGAACAAGAAGATGCAACGGATAACGAAGAGTTGCAGGCTAAGTATTTAAAATTCGCAAAGACTTTCGTGTCGTCTCATCCCAAGATAGCACATGAATACGTGAGTCGCATGATGAAATATCCTGATATGAGGGCTCTGACGGATGATTTGATGAACAACAATGGACAGGGCTTTGTGAAAGCGATTGAGAACTTTGTCGCGCAAAAACAGCAACCAGTTCCCAAAGATCAGGCATTAACTTCAACTAATCTTCCGCCGGCTCTCAGCGATCAGGCCGAAGTCGCATCTGCCAATTTGCGAAATCTTGGAGGTGCTAAAGAGTTCACAACAATGCTGCATAATGGTCAGCCTCTGAGCTCGGAAGAGTATACCAATCTACAGCGACATGTAGCAGACAGAATGACAAACTCTTACGATGCAGAGAAGAAGGAGTTCAAGGAGGTTTCGCAGCTGGAAAGGGAATTATTCACAAGGTTCATGTTCGGTGAAGATAGGAAAAGATTTGGAGATATGATCATGCAGTCTTTCAGAGAGAAGTTTGATGACCAGTACAGCACTGCGGCTATTGGAGCTTCACTCGCTGCGGCAGCGGTAACGACAGTATCACCAATAGAAATGCCGGGACACGATGAAATCAGTGAGGATTATGACGTAGATCTCGTAGACAATGAAGGCGAGAAGGATGAGTATGAAGATGATGAGTTCGAAGAGTCCTATGACGATTTTTCGGAGTATGATGGAGACGAAGATGAAGAAGATGCAATTTGTGACGATCAGGGGCCAAAATCACATACCGATGAGGATGGAGAAGAATTTATTTCTGAGAGTGATGCGGACTATCATGTGTGTACAAATGCAACTCACAGGGACGACCAGCCTGAACTTTACGAGCACAAGAATGGTTTGCCAAGCGACAGTCAGGGGCATCATCATGATCATTACCATGGTCATCACGACCACGAACATGAACAAGAATACGACGACGAAAACGACAAGTATGACAGCGGTTTGGATGAAGCTGATCGCCTGGAAGAAGGTCGCAAATTGATCCAAATAGCTATCACCAAACTTCTGCAAGGGAGAATCATGGAATCTTACCACGAGAAACAGGCTGAGAATAACAGGTTGAAACTGCTTCAGGAGCTAGAAGCTGAGGAGGTAAAGAAGAAAGCGAAGGAAGAAAAGAAGCTAAAGAAGAGAGAGAAAGTGAAAGAGAAGAAGAAGGCTCAGCAATTGGCCAGGGAGGAAGAGAAGCGAAGAAAGGAGGAAGAGGCCGAGCTGATGAAGAAGGAAGCTGAGGAACGTGAGAAGCAACGGAGAGAAGCACAAAGACAAAAGGTTGAAGAGGCCAAACGTAAGAAAGATGAAGAACGTAGACGTAAGTTAGAAGAGCAGCGTCGTCGGGAGGAAGAGCAAGAACGTCACAGGAAAGTGAAGGAGGAGCAGAAACGAAAGCGGGAGGAAGAGAAACGACTAAAAGATGAGGAGAAAAAACGTCGAGAAGAAGAGAGGCGACAGAAAGAGGAGTTGAAAGCTCAGCAATTGAAGCAGAGTGAAGAAGAGCAAGTGAAAGTAAATGAGCACAATAGGGTTATGGAGCTTAGTCAGTCGCAAGGTGTGCTTTTGGAGCCACGATCGAAAGCACCTGATCAAAATGCCACTACATTCGCACCGCTTCAGTATGCCAGTATTTCACCGAACATTCCTTATGGTAACACAGATCATCTGAGTTCCTCTCACAAGTCGAGCATCAACGATGACATATTGAACATGGTCAGCTCCGCCACGGCATCAAAGCCAGAGCCTGCTTCTGCGAGTATGCATAAATTGCTGGACATGAGCAATGGCATTTCGCGAGACACAGTTCAGCCTATGATGTCCAATAACGTTCAGATGTTTCCATCATCTAACTTTTTGCAACCGCCTGGAGACGCCATGCCTTTCAGCAATGTGCCTTGCATGTTACCTCCGCCTTCTAGCTCTCAGAACTCGGTTTCCACAGGCCTGGGTGGTCAACAATTTGGTTTGTCATCCTGGAATTCGTTCGGAAGCAATTCGAGTATGTTGAAAAGCTTCCAGAATGCTTCAACAGATAATTCGCGCGAACAGCGTCAGCATTCTGCTTCATCCTTTGGTATGAACAATACACAGCCGGCTGATGAAGAGTATTTGGCTAAGGAGATGAACAACATAGCCAGCATGCTTTCCTCTGCAGGTCTTGAAGACCCTTCTTCGAACACAGGCGGCGATATTTTCGGACAGGACACTGTTTGGGGACCGCGGAGGGATGTTCCCAACAGTTTGGCAACTGGTATTGCTCACGGACAGGTCAATGATATGCATCTTGGCCCAAATCGACCTTCTGTGTCTAACACACCCATGATGGGCGGCTTGCAACATCATAGCTCTATTTGGGATAACGACAATGAAAATTCGCTCTCAAGTAACAACGTGAAGACCAGTAGCTTGGTTACTAATAATGCACATACTCCTCACAAATTTCCAGCGAGTATCTGGGGTAACTCCATGCCCTCAGGTGTATCCTTCTTGCCCGAGGCAAGTGAGTCCCCAAATTCAGCAATGTCAGGCGCCAAGGTCGAGAATCAGATTGTCAACAACGGTACAAGCGTTGATGACAGTGCTTTAATGGACAACATTTACAGAGCATATCTGGCATCGTGTCCATCGGGTGCAAGAGAGTTTGTTCCCACCAATGTAATCCACCAGAACGGATTGAGTCCTATTTTGAGTCATGCCTTGCTTATCGCCTATTTGGTAAACATGCATCACCCCTATGGCTGCGAAGTCCTAACCGATGCTGCAGGTTCAATTACTCATGCAAGAATGGCTGGCCCACCAAATGATTTGAGCAACCGGCAATCGAGAAAATCCTCCAGAGACATTCTCAACGGCGCTTTTTTCAACGGCACTGTGGATCCCATTCCATCTTCTCGTGCCGATCATCCTGTCCCTGAAATCACCGGTAAGAGCATACCAAGTTTTAACAATCAGTACTTTGGCGCAACGCAGCCCGCTGGTCACTCTCTGACGGGTAATATATGGGGTTGAGTCCTGTAGCAACAGCGCACTGAAACCATTCGCCCACTCATTTAGATAATTTAGAGAATATATGTATTCGCAAGTCAACAGCATGATCCCAAGAGTTTAGTAATAAGCAGTTTACAAAGACCTACACAACATGAATCATGTTTTATAGACATTTGATTATTTCTAGAAACTACTGGTTTCTGTAGCTACTAACAACAATCTTTTATTTCCATTTTAAGTATATTTCCTCATTGGGCTGCAGCGACGTGCAGATATTTTTAATTTAGTAGCCTTTAAGCACCGAGTTAGAATAGTCTGCGTAGATGAAGAGACAGAATGACGATGAGATGACTGGAGCGAGCTATCTAGCATGGCATCAGGTGACAGCACTGGTTTAGTTAACTATATTCACCAAAGCTCGAAGTTCGTATTGCAGTTAGAGCATCTTGCAAGGCCGCAGTTTTTCATTTGCACTAATAGAGCAAGAAGCTGTGTAGCTTGCATTCGGGCCGATTCGCAAAATGTGGACAATATGGTCGAAAGATTGGACGGTACAGAATGTTTTATTTAAGAAAAAAAAAATCTCTAAATATTTCAAAATCCTCAAGGCTTCTATAATCGATCGTAACATTTAAAAGCGTACCTGCTAGCTTCAGAAGTTAGTTAAGCTAAAGAATGAATTCTAATAGTAGAACAACATCGCCCTTCACCCACATGATAATGGAGACTGTACCTTGTTTTTACGTTCATGCGAATAGTCAATTAATGACAAAGACAAGCAGAAAGGATTTCGGTTGGCAAGATCATCGTAGACACCGAGCTAAGCACTTGACAGCTTGCATGAATCTATTCAAAGCTACTCATTCGGATGTGGCTCAAGAGCTCGATCGCATCGTTCATAGTTATATCGCCTAACGGTATAGTATACGGTTTTCTCCCATTCGGGGACCATTAGGTTGCCAAGATCTACTACACCTAAAACTACCAATACAAAGGCTTGAGCGGCCATTGAGCTCAATAGATATCACTCTTTGATATTTGCTTATAGAAGGAAATCTTTTTTCTAACGGAAGTTTTACCCAAGAATAAACGAGGCTGACAAAGATGTCAGAGAATTCAGTGAGGAGGAAATTAGTGATAATCGGTGATGGTGCTTGTGGGAAGACATCTCTACTTTATGTGTTTACGTTGGGTAAGTTTCCAGAAGAATACCACCCGACCGTTTTTGAGAATTACGTCACCGATTGTCGAGTTGATGGCATCAAAGTGTCATTGACCCTATGGGATACAGCCGGTCAGGAAGAATACGAAAGATTGCGGCCTTTTTCATATTCGAAAGCAGATATAATACTGATAGGATTTGCTGTAGACGACCCTGAATCTCTGGTAAATGCGAGAACCAAATGGGCAGAAGAAGCGCTACGATATTGCCCTGACGCCCCCATCATACTGGTGGGGCTGAAAAAAGACTTGAGAAATCCTTCTGTGTGTCAAATGGAGAATTTTGTTCGTCCGGAAGATGCTCAACAGGTGGCTAAGCAAATTGGTGCCAAGAGATATTTGGAATGTAGTGCTCTCACTGGAGAGGGAGTCGACGACGTTTTCGAGCTTGCAACAAGGACGAGTTTGTTGGTCAACAAAGAACCCGGTCGACAGTGCTGTTTAATCGCTTAGATACATAAATTGTGAATATCGCATTAGGCTGTCAGCTAGGAATTAGTATTGTTTATGCATACCCTCATTACTCCTGGCATGTCCAATGAGTGCACCATACAATGTAAAACGTCAACTATTATTAAGTGCAGGAAGGCATCTCTTCGGAGGTGAGGAAAAAATAAACGACCCCGGTGAGGATTGAACTCACGATCTTGCGATTAACAGTCGCACGCCTTAACCAGCTTGGCCACGGAGTCTCTTAAACTGTGAAAAAAATAGCTCCTCTTTTTCACTATGGTGCTACATAGCAACCATAACAGGATATAGTAGAGCTTGAGGACCAACCTGCAGTACTTCACTTTCAAGCTTACTTAATTCGTGACAGCTTCATCTGAAAGTCTTGTCTAATATTTAGCCTTTGAGTCGCATCTCATCACACTATGTTCCAGGATTTTTCAGAGGTAAACAAACGGGGCGCGATGCGATGGGATGAATTTTAGACTTTCAAACACGTAAACATCCTCAACAATCCCGCCTCTTGGCAGTCCAGAGCCTCGGTAGCATTGAAGCATATCTGATGACAGTTGAGGTGAAGTCAGCCTCTGAGAGGTATCAGAAAATCTCTCAGTTGGAGCATATTTTGAAGAGGCCAGACACGTATATTGGATCGGTCGAGTCCCAGGAGCAGCAGCAATGGATTCATGATGAGGAGACCGATCAGATGATCGAGAAGACTGTACAGATTGTTCCCGGTTTGTACAAAATTTTTGATGAGATCTTGGTCAATGCCGCAGATAACAAGGTCAGAGACCCTACAATGAAGAAGATTGAAGTGAATATTCAGCAGGAGGAAAACTTTATTGAGGTCAAGAACGATGGTAAGGGTATTCCCATTGAGATTCATGATAAGGAAAAGATTTATATTCCAGAACTAATCTTTGGTCATTTATTAACGTCCTCAAACTATAATGATGACGAAAAGAAAGTAACTGGTGGGAGAAACGGTTATGGTGCCAAGTTGTGTAACATTTTCTCCACTGAATTTATACTTGAGACCGCAGATCCTTCGAGCGGTAAAAAGTATGTCCAGAAATGGGAGGACAACATGAGTGTTTGTCATCCTCCAAAGATAACCTCATACAAGAAAGGACCTTCGTTTACCAAAGTGTCTTTCCGTCCCGATCTGAAGAGATTCGGTATGGAAAGACTGGACAACGACATAGTTGGTGTGTTGCGTCGCCGTGTGTATGATATCAACGGTTCTGTTCGCGACATTAGCGTAAATCTGAATGGCAAATCGCTAAAGATCAGAAACTTTAAGAATTATGTGGAACTATACGTTAAATCCCTTGAAAAGAAGAGGCTAGCTCGAACGAACGAGAATGTCGATGAGCAAATGAAAATGCCTACGATCCTGTATGAACGAGTCAACAATTGTTGGGAGATAGCTTTTTCGGTTTCTGACATATCCTTTCAGCAAATATCTTTTGTCAACTCTATTGCTACCACTTCTGGTGGTACTCACATCAACTACATCACTGATCAAATAATAAAGAAAGTCTCAGAAGTGCTCAAGAAACAAAAGAGATCAATCAAGCCGTTCCAAATAAAAAACCATATGTTTCTCTTTGTCAATTGTCTCATCGAGAATCCAGCATTCACTTCTCAAACTAAAGAGCAGTTGACCACTAGAGTAAGGGACTTTGGCTCTCGCTGCGAAATATCTGACGACTATGTGAAAAAGATTATGAAGACTGACTTGCAAGCCAGAATACTAGAGATAGCTACAGAAAATGACAACAACGCTCTGAAGAAAACGGATGGAACCAGGAAAAACCGAATCACTGATTATCCTAAGCTAGAAGACGCCAACAGGGCAGGCACGAGGGAGGGCCATAAGTGTACTCTTGTCTTGACCGAAGGTGACTCTGCCTTGTCGTTAGCCGTAGCAGGTCTTTCGGTTGTTGGTAGAGACTATTATGGGTGCTACCCATTGAGAGGAAAGATATTAAATGTTCGAGAGGCGACAGTGGAACAAATACAGAAAAATGCTGAGATTCAAGCAATTAAGAAAATCATGGGTCTTCAGCATCGGAAAAAGTATGAAAGTACCAGCTCCCTGAGGTATGGTCACTTAATGATCATGACAGATCAAGATCATGACGGTTCGCATATCAAGGGCTTGATCATCAACTTTCTTGACAGTTCTTTTCCAGGACTTCTGGATATACCAGGTTTTCTGGTCGAGTTTATTACACCTATCGTCAAAGTAACCATTACAAGGCCACGAAAAGAAGTCATATCATTCTACAATATGCCAGATTATGAAAAATGGAGAACGGAAGAATCTCACAGATACACTTGGAAGCAGAAGTACTATAAAGGTTTGGGTACTTCCTCGGCTAGTGAAGTTCGTGCCTACTTTTCGGATTTAGATCGACATCTCAAGAAGTTTCACGCTCTCGAATCTGGTGACAAAGAACTCATAGAGTTGGCTTTTGCCAAGAAAAAAGCTGACGACCGAAAGGAATGGCTCAGACAGTTTGAACCGGGCACTGTTCTGGATCCAGCACTGACTGAAATTCCCATCAGTGATTTCATCAACAAAGAATTAATTTTATTCTCACTAGCTGACAATATAAGATCAATTCCAAATGTTTTGGACGGTTTTAAGCCCGGTCAAAGGAAAGTTCTTTTCGGGTGTTTCAAGCGGAAAATGCAAACAGACGTCAAGGTGGCTCAACTTGCCGCGTATGTTGCTGAAAAGACTTCATACCACCACGGTGAGACAGCATTGGCACAAACAATCATAGGCCTCGCTCAAAACTTTGTGGGCTCCAACAATATCAACGTGCTTAAACCTAATGGTGCTTTCGGTACCAGAGCGACCGGTGGTAAAGATGCTGCAGCAGCAAGATATCTATACACCGAGCTAAGCAAAATAACCAAGAAGATTTTCCATTCCTCGGACGATCCATTATATCAGTATGTTCAGGAGGATGAGGATACCGTAGAGCCCGTATGGTATCTCCCAATCATACCAATGGTGCTTGTGAATGGTGCAGAAGGTATCGGGACAGGTTGGAGCACTAACATTCCTCCTTTCAATCCACTTGACATCGTTAAAAATTTGAAACACTTGATGAACAAAGAGCCCATTGAAGAAATGCACCCATGGTTCAAGGGCTGGGGAGGAACACTGGAAAAACTCGATTCCCAAAGGTACCGAATGTACGGTAAGATCGAGCAAATTGGAGAAACAACATTACAAATCACTGAACTGCCAGCTAGAACCTGGACCTCGACTATCAAAGAGTATCTGCTGTTGGGTTTAAGCGGAAATCAGAAAACTAAAGCCTGGATCAAGGATATGGAAGAGCAGCACGGAGATACAATTAAATTTATCGTCGAACTCACACCAGAAGAGATGGATAAAACGAGGAAAATAGGGTTTTATGAGAGATTCAAATTAACATCCTCTATAAGTCTTAACAACATGGTGGCCTTCAGTCCAGAAAGCAAGATCAAGAGATATGAGAGTGTTTCTGAAATTTTGGAGGAGTTCTACCATATTAGGCTAGAATATTATCAAAAACGTAAGGACTACATGGCTAATAGACTTCAGTGGGAGGTTGAAAAGCTCTCCCATCAAGTTCGATTCATTAAAATGATCATTGAAAAGGAGCTGACCGTCACTAATAAGCCGCAAAAGCGTATCGTTTCAGAATTGGAATCCCTCGGTTTCCCTAGGATCAACAAAGAAGGTAAACCATCTTACGGAAAACCAGACGAGCAGATCAAAGAGATTGCTGACGATGAGTTGATCGAAGATGCAGATGACGACGATGCGTCAGAGAAGAATGAAATTATCAATGGTCCAGAAGAGGAGTATGGCTCATACGAGTATTTGCTTGGGATGAGGATTTGGTCTCTGACGAAGGAAAGATATGAGAAACTTTTGAACCAGAAACAGGAAAAAGAGGTAGAGTTGGAACTACTCCTGAAGATCTCGGCCCAGAAGTTATGGGAAAATGACCTTGATGACTTTGCAATAGCCTACGATGAGTTTTTAGCCCTCGATGAAGAACTGCGTCGCGGTGACGTGCCCACAACCGCTGGTAAGGCCAAGGGCAAGCGAAAGAGAGCTGCTGTCAAGGATGACGACGATTACGACCCGGCTAAGAAGACCAAAAAGACCAAAAAGGCTGCCAACGCCAAGGTCAAGACAGATCCTGATTTCGAAAAAATTGTGCTAGAACCAAAATTGCTTCAAAAATCCAAACAGCCTACCAAGATAAAAACTGAGCTAAAGTCCACAACACCAACACCTTCGCCTGCCGTAATCAAAGAAGAGAATAACAATGAGGCCAGCGTCAATCAACCAACGACAATCTTTGACTCAATCGTGAAAGCTGAACCGAAGAGTCAAGGCAGCCAGATTAGCTCTTTTTCGTCGAAATTCAAAGAGCTATGCGACAATTTCGACCTTGAAGATGACAAACCAGAGCATAGCGAAGAGCCAAAGAAAGAAAAGTCTCCTGTCGCTCAGCGTAAGCCACGTAAAGCTGTCCACACATCAGACGAAAGTGATGCCGTACAATCTGA
The DNA here is from genome assembly GCA_030580195.1 of Torulaspora gathmanii. Classification (NCBI taxonomy): domain Eukaryota; kingdom Fungi; phylum Ascomycota; class Saccharomycetes; order Saccharomycetales; family Saccharomycetaceae; genus Torulaspora; species Torulaspora gathmanii. The sequence continues at coordinate 148,092 of JAKTSM010000013.1, read as the reverse complement.
CTCCGATGATGACGATGTTGTACCTGTCAAGAGGCCATCAAGAGTTTCACGAGCAAGACGTCAACCTCGAGTCTCCGCGAGCGAAGCCATCGAACTATCAGACGACAGTTTTGTAGAGGTCAACAATGATGACGATTCAGACGAATCGTTTTACGACGAAGAAGGTTGAAGTCTGCTAAATTCTTCTGGTTTCATTATTTTTTCTTGAGTATTTCGAGCCTTTATATAGTTTCATGTTCCGAGCCAACTTGTCGACGAAGTTCTCTGCAGGAAGGGCACATCCCCTTCAAATCATGAAAAAAAGGTGAAAAATAAAAATAATCATTGTAATGACATATTCCAAGCTAAGCATTGCGACCCGCTAAAATCGAAGTAGTCTGGTCCACTTTGAGTGAGCTAGAGGCGGACTTGATATTAGATTTCTATTAGGACTCGTTGATTCTCCTTAACGGCGTTATTCCTTGATGTCAGGTCAAATAACGGGAGGTGAGGTGATTGAAGAGCCCAAGAAGGACCAAACGGCTACTCAAGATGGTTTTGACAGAATTGCTCCTGTCAATTTGAAGGGTGACAAAGAGCATGAAACGAGTAAGGACATCTCAGCAGAGAAAGCTACACACTTTGGTAGCGGTGAGACGACAAGGGAGACTGCGAATCCATCGTACATCGGGTGGAAACAGATTGGTGGTTGGCAAGAAGGTGATGCTCTTACTGAAGCGGATCTATTGATCGACTTGAGTAAAGACACTTTTTTGAATAATGTTATTCCTGACAAGTTTTATGGTGATTGGTATCATCAATTGGCGCTAATTATCATTGCAGGAGTTTTGTCCTTTGGCGTTGGTTATTTCGGGTTCTCATTTGCCCCAGTCTTTTTTATTGGATTGGTGACAGCCGCATTATACAGAACTTCGTCGATCAAGTTCAGGTCCAAGATTAGAGATCTGCTGCAAAAGGAATTGACGGTTCAAAAGATTGAAGATGATTATGAGACTTTGGAGTGGTTAAACACATTTTTGGACAAATATTGGCCTAGATTGGAGCCAAGTGTTTCTCAAATGGTTGTGCAACAAGTCAACGAGATTCTTGCCACAAATCCTGCGATTCCTTCGTTTGTCAAAGCGCTCTGGATTGATCAATTTACTCTGGGTGTTAAGCCACCCAGAATCGATACTGTGAAGACGTTCCAGAACACGGAGTCTGATGTCGTCGTCATGGATTGGGGTGTTTCTTTCACACCGCATGTCATTTGCGATATGAACGCCAAACAGCTAAGGAACTATGTTAACCAGAAAGTTGTCGTGAAGGCAAAACTATTTGGTCTCACCATTCCGGTTAACGTTTCCAACTTTTCGCTAAAAGCTAATGCGAGAATCCGCTTTAAGCTGATGACTCCGTTCCCTCACGTCGAGACTATCAATATTCAACTTCTGGAAGTGCCTGAAATCGATTTCGTTGCTCGCCCATTTGGAGACTTTGTCTTCAACTGGGAAGTCATGTCTCTTCCTGGTTTATTCCCCGCTATTAGAAAATTGGCTCAGATTTATGCCGGACCGATGCTTCTACCACCATTTTCTTTGCAATTGAATATTCCACAGCTTCTCTCTGGAGCTGCTATGGCAGCTGGTGTCTTGGAGATAACGGTTAAGAATGTGAAGGGCTTGAGTCGTTCCACAGGGTTACTCGCCAAGTCTATTGATCCTTATTTGACATTTGAGGTCGGTGGTAAGGTTGTTGCTAAGACGCGTACTGTTAGGGACTCATTGAACCCAGTCTGGGATGAAAGCCTGTATATCTTGTTGAATGCGTTTACTGATCCATTTACCATTACCATCCTGGATAAGCGGGAAAAGATGAAGGATAAAGTTCTGGGTAGGATTGAATACAATTTGACATCCTTACATGATAAGAGTCATCAAAAGAATCTCAAGGCAAACCTTTTGAGAAACTCAAAGCCAATTGGAACTCTTACCTTCGATTTGCAATTTTTCCCCACTATTGAGCCTAAGCTTCTGCCCGATGGAACTGTCGAGGAGCAACCAGAGTTCAACACTGGTATCACAAAGATTACTATTGAAGAAGCCCTTGGGTTGGCCGATGCCAATGAAAAGGTTACCGCTTATGTTGAGTTGTACATGAATGCCAGGTTGGTTTTGACCACTAGCAAAGTGAGTGGGAAGGACACTTTACAATGGAATCAAGAGTACGAAGCAGTTATTTCTGATCGTCGTAAAGCTAGGTGTAGATTGGTTCTCAAGAATGGAAAGGGTGAAGTCATCTCGACTACCGTGCAATCTCTCAACGATCTAATTGATAGGACACAGATTGATAGAAAAGCCATTCCGTTGAAAGACAAGAAGGGAGAGCTGAAGGTCGGGGCTGTATGGAAACCTGTTGAGCTTGATGCTGGAACCAATGCTATCGGATACACTCCACCAGTTGGAGTTGTCAGAATTCTTGTCAACAAAGCTGAAAACTTGAGAAATCTGGAAAAAGTGGGTAAGATAGATCCATATGCAAGAATACTGGTGAACGGTATCCCAAGGGCAAGAACAGATGCCAAGTCACAAACTTTGAATCCAATCTGGAATCAAGCGATATACGTCGCTATTTCCTCTACTAACCAAAAGTTGTCGATCGAAGTTATGGATGTCGAAACTGTCAAGAAGGACCGTTCTGTGGGATCCTTCGATATTAAGCTTGACAACATGTTCCAGAAAGGCCCTGACGACAGATATGTCGAAAAGGTTGACAATGAGCCAAGAACAGGGCGCCTCGTCACTAAAAAGGGCACCAAAGGGACAGTCACCTTTTATGTCTCATTCTATCCTGCTTTACCTGTGCTAAGTCTTGATGAAGTACAGGAGTTCGACCAGTTGAAAGAAAAGAAAGCAAAGTTGGTTAAAAAGAATACAGAAAAGTTATCTGAAAGTGAGAAAGAGCAACTCAAACAGGAGGAAATCGACATCGAGGATATTGAGAGCATGTATAGCAGTAAGATGAAGCTAGACTTCAACGAGCTGCTACAGTATAATGCCGGGGTCTTTTCTCTATCAGTTTTGAACGGTGAACTATCTCAAATTGGTCTCTACGTTCAGGCCTTTTTCGATGGAAACGGTGAGCCTCGTTTCGTCAGTCCTAAGATACCTACTAGAAGTATTACCACAGGATGGACTGGTGATGCCATGATCAAAGAACTCGAGTATTCCGTAGCTACATTCAGAGTGACCAAAAACAAGGATGCTAACAAAGCCGAAGATTGTATCTGTGAGGTCGTCATACCAACTATTGAGCTGATCAAGAACTGTTACTTCAAGCCATCCATTTTGACTCTATCCGGGTCCGGTAGTGCTAAATTAATGATTCAGACATCGTGGTTTCCAATAGCAGTTTCACAGCTTCCACAAGCAGATTTAATCACGAACTCAGGAGACTTAACAGTGACTGCAAGAAGTGCGGAAAACTTGATCGCAGCAGATTCTAATGGTTACTCGGACCCATTCCTGAAGTTCTATTTGAATGACAGCAAGGATGCAACTTTCAAGACCCATCATCAGAGGAAAACTTTGAATCCTGTTTGGGACGAAGCTGCCAGTATGGTGATCCATAACCGTGTTAACGACTATCTGCGCATCAAGGTCATGGATTGGGATGCTGCAAATTCAGACGATTTGATCGGCAGGGCAGTTGTCCCCCTCTCCAAGATCGACCCTGAGAACATCACTGAATTAGATGTGCCTGTGGTTGCAACCGACGGTGGAGATGGTGGTGTGCTTCACCTGTCGTTCCAATTTTCTCCCAGGTACACGTCTAGTGTTTCAAAGACTGAGAAGAAGGTCGGAGATATAGCCCAAAAAGGATTAGGAACAGGTCTGAAGGTTGGAACTACAGTGGTCGGGGCCAGCTTCGGGACCATCGGTAAACTTGGCCGTACCATGTTTGGTAATAAAAAGAACCACTATGTGGCACAGGGTGTGTACAATAGCGCGGTCTAAGCATGTAGTTAATCACAATATGTATGCGAAGATTTCTGTCAGTTTTCACCAGCACTTTGCTATATATCACAGTACTCGGCATTACAATTCGAAGAGCTAAGAACATCTGAAGACAAAAACCATTAAACCAAACTGACAAAGCATCCAGAGAAGGGGCGATCCACATTTGGATGCAGTCTGATGCTGGTAATGTCGAAGGAAATGGCATTCATAATGTCGAATTATGCGTGTACTCAATCTTATCGATGGACCTAGATGGTATCTACCAATCGATCAATCAAATGCGAGAGTCACAGGCGTTACTTGTTCTGCTGCTACGTCGATGTCGAAATTCGTTGAAATGTGAGAGTGAGCTTCTTTACGACAAGGTTGAATTGAGCAAATCTGCTTCCAAGGTCAAGGAATTAGAGAAGCGATTGGACAAAGTCACCAGAAGGCTGAAAGAAATTCAGTCTAGGGGTGAAAAGCTTGTCAATCAAGATCGATAGGTCGAGCTCTCGAAGTTCTTTTATTTAAACTACAATATACAGAAGTAAGTACGACCGGAATGAGCTTCAAACAAACCATGATCATTTGAAAACGGAAGACAGTTTCATCAATTGGAATGGATAGCCTGGTTGCTTGATGCTGAAGACGGACGTTAAAGCAGCAAAAAAGGCATACACAAAGACAGCAAATAAAATGTTTGTAACAGCTTCGACCAGTGAGCCTGTTGAAGAGCCCTTATAATGACTGCTCAATTTTGGTATACCCACGATTAAAGCCAAAATGGAGGCAGTTATTGAGGCATATATCACGCCGACAACCTGAGTTTCGATCTTGAATTGATTTTGAGTTTGGCCCGGTAGGAAATACATGATCTCACCCTTTGATCCAACACCTGCGAGTTGAGCGTTTCTGATATTATTGTACATGTAACCACCGAGCATCAAAATGATGAAGAAAGTCCAAGTAGTGGCCCAAATGGGTTTCAAATTGATCAATTTAACCACGAGATTAGAGTGTTTCTTGAAAAGATAGATGACAGTGAAAGTGACGAAAGCAACAACAATGGACAAGGACCAATCAGTAGGAAGGTACAAATTAAAGTCACTGATCTTCGTTTCTGCCTTTACCGAGTTTATCAACTGCACGGCACGATCTTTCCCTGGGTTCCCGGCAAGATCAATGATCTTATAGGAGTTGATATCGCCACCAGGTGAGTATAGCAACAGACGTGGCACATGCTGCAGATTGTAGAACTGGAAGATCTTTGGGATGTGTTGAGGATCTTTCAAGTCGGATTTGGCAAAAAACAAACTCTTGGCCTCTCTTCCCTTCGTCGTGACAGCCTCTGGGTGGTCTTTGAACCACGAATTGACAATCATCTTAAACTCATCAGCCGCTTCTAAACAAATCGAGCAACCTACCTGAGGAGCTGAGGCTGTGAGAAACAATACAATGTAAGAATCCCTTGGCGACCCCAGTATACGCTTGAAATTTTTGTCTGTTAACTCAATCACATTACTGGAACTCTTTTGCGACTCTTGAAGCAATTGATTGTACGGCAATGCTACACAAAACCATTGCAACAAAGCAGTGATCGCTAAGAGCAATTGTATCTTCATCCTTGTCGAGCAGACCGCGATATCAATCTTTCTTCTCTTCGAAAGCAAACTACAACAGCTTCAATGGGTAAAATCAGTGCAATTGAGTCTCCAAGGGCTATACAAATGCTAAATTCAGCTGAAATGTGTGTTCTTTGTAACTTAAACTTGTTGTTAAAGGTGAGTTAGCAGGTGGTATATCACGTGACACGATTGCGTGCGTGATAAATGCAAGTTGACAAAATCAAGTCAAGTTGAACAGCTTATCCTTCACATTAGAGCAGTTGTTAAACTCATTGAGCTTCGCAACTGGCTGGATACGCTGTTCTGGAGCGTGGTGTCGACAGTAGAAAGATCAATTGCTAGCCTATTTTCTTTTCAATTGCGAGCTATTGGTCAATTGAGAGGAAAAGCGAGAGTAGATAAAAGGGTAGTGCCAAGTGAGATTCGAGCGTTTTTGCATCTCTTACAATGGCAATCAAGTCGCTGGAATCATACCTATTTGAAAGAGGATTGGTAGGCTCATATCCAATCGAAGCGCTGAAAAACGCCACTTTGGGAATTGATGTGAATCATTATGTCTCGAGGTTGTTGACCAGTAAGAGGGAACAATATCTAGATGCGATAGGTGGTTTCCCTACAAGTTTAAAAATGTATTTGGAGAGTGATCTGAAGATTTTCAAAGAGTACAAGATTACCCCTGTGTTTATTTTTAATGGATCAATGGTCAGTAATCAGTTGGAGAACTCTGGTTACCTCACCGGGTATTCGGCGGAAGCAGCTGCTGTGGCTGTTAGCTCGCCTGGGTCTAAAGCGTCCACGGCAAGCAATTCAGCTATGTATTCGGCAAACTCAGCGGTCAGTGCGAACAAGGAGGGTATCTTTGTTCAGAGGCACAGAGGTTGGACACAATGGAACAACTTGAGAAACAGCTATCAGTCATCTTACATTGATCAACCAATTCAACCACAGGAACCTTTTAGATATAATACCATAATTGAATCCAAGAGGTTTTACTCTGATCTGATTGCATACTTCATCGATAATGACATAATTTATCAAGTGGCACCATATACTTCTTGGTCACAATTGTCATACTTGATGAGTACTGGTTACATCGATGCAATCTATGGCCCAACTGATTGTCTCATGCTCTCTGATGTGGATAAGTTTATTTTGGGGATGGAGTTCCCTAATAAAGAGTTCCGGTTTATCGACAAGACGCGTATCTTGAGAGACTTCAATTGTTCTCACGAGGAATTTGTTGATATCGCTATGGCTGTCGGGAATGACCTACAACCGGTGACCTTGCCTCCGTTACAAATTTACCCTGTATCGCAACTTTTCGAGATTGCCCTAGAGATGGTGGTCACAACCGGTACCAATTTCTATGCCTACCAATTTTCTAACCCGATCAAAATCGAAAGCCTGGAATTTGTGGATAAGTACCAAAAAGGTGTTTCTGCACTTAGATACATGCCTGTTCTAAAGGACTCTGGTAAAGTAGAACTCTACATTGAGGCCGAAAGCAATGGGGGATATTCGCAAGCAGAAGAGGCGGGTGGAGTGAGATCGGCTTCCGGTGATAAAGCGAAATCTTCCAAGACAGCAAGCCACACTCCAAGGCCTGTGCCTTCCGATGTTCATGCTTTCATCGCCCAACAACTTCCTTCCGAGTATTACTTCTACAAATCATTAGGTCTCGTTACGGGCAAATTGTTTGACGCTATCACGACAGGTGTTTATCCAGAGGAGCCCCCATTAGACAGTGGCTCTACCAACTCGTACAGAAATTTGGTAAGGAAATCTGTTGACTTTTTCAAGAATAAAGAGATCAATCTTTTAACACAGCCAATCAATAGATACTATCAGATCAAGCCGATAAAGCAAGTCAAATGGTTTGCCCCGGAAGATGCTACGTTACTGGTTAATAGAGTCACTCCATCCATTTTTGATAAACTGAATAGACTGGTAGTCAAGACTGACGACATCGAAAGGCAATTCACCATCGAAAGTTTTATAACACTAATCAACAATTCGGGCGACCTTGCGAAGGATTTTATCAGTAGCAAAGTCATTTTTCCCCACTCCGTATCTGCAAAGGAGAAACTTTTTGCGCCATTCGATCTAATGTCCACTGCGTTCCTAAGAACTCTGTGCCAGCTCGAATTTTTCGAGTTTGACTTGGACAAAAATGCTCTAAAGCCGTCGGCCTGGGGCTCGGCACTATTGAAGTTGAACGAGATTTCTGTGGATTCCAAGTACTACGAGCACATCTTGGTTTTACTTGTGTTCCTCAAGTTAGATGTTCTATCACTATCTCAGGATACTCAACCTTCTGCTCCATCTTCTTTGTCGCAAGCCACCCTACGTTCTTACCCTCAGGAGTCAATTTATGTGCTCCTCTTGACTCGTCTATTGACGTTGTATCAAATAGAGCAAAAGCCTTCCAATTATCATGGGCCAGTGGATAAGAGGACCTTGATCTTTAGAGACCATTTGGACTACGTCAAGGAAAACATGAATGAGATGTACGAAGCTGTCATTGTTTCGTCTTTAACCTACGGTGAGTTTGACAGAGTCTCACTCGAAGAAGAAGGCTGGCAGAAAAAAATAGTCAATAACATGCCCTTTAAGTTGACCACGCCAAACACAGTCATGGCGATGATGTGGCAATTCTTCTTGCAAAAGTATTTGCATAATGGAAACGCAAAGGCTGATGCACTAAGTTTGATTGCTACCGAGTTCAGCACCTATAAATCTACACCAAACCTGGAACAACAATTTTTCAGCTCCCACGAATATCTGCAACAATGTTCTCGTGTCTTAAACACGTTAGCTTCGCAGAATTTGATAAAGAATGATGATGCATTGTTGTTCGAGAAAGCCGTCAAGTTTAGTGGAGACGCATTAGCAAGCTGATTTTCAAGCAATAAAGGCCCATTCTTATGTAAGTAATGAACGAAATAGAACAATAGCCAAACCAAAACTTTTAGTGTTCAAGTTGTCACTTGGATATTCTTGAGAGACTACAAATTAACATTTAGTTCGCATAGAGAATATTTGACGATCCGGACAGCGAGAAGCATCCAAATCTCGAGAGAACTAATTAATGAACCTAGTAAAATCTCAGGAACCTATCAGACAAGTCTTCAAATACTGAAGGCCATCAACGAGGCAGCTTGACGGTTTCAAAAGAGGATTTTGGTAGAGAATTGGTATATATCTTAGTCGTTCAAGGTGACATACGCTAATAGTGTGGCAAAATTTTACTTAGCGCTGATCGTCGCTAATAGACAAGAAGATGTCCTAATCATAGCATCTCTGAACTAGCTTTCTTGGTTTAGAGTCGACTCCGGTGGGAATTGAGCCTTCAGGATGAGTGTTCAGATTTTTGGGGACCAAGTTACAGAAGAGAGGGCCGAAAATGCTCGTATGGCGGCCTTTGTAGGCGCAATCGCTGTAGGGGACTTGGTCAAAAGTACTTTAGGACCCAAGGGGATGGATAAGCTTTTACAGAGTGCCTCTAGCGACTCTTCCTTGGTTACCAACGATGGAGCTACGATTTTAAAGTCTATTCCTCTGGATAACCCTGCTGCAAAGGTTTTGGTGAACATAAGTAAAGTGCAGGATGACGAAGTGGGTGATGGTACTACTAGTGTCACAGTGCTCAGTGCGGAACTACTTAGAGAAGCTGAGAAGTTGATCGATCAATCTAAAATCCATCCACAAACTATCATAGAAGGTTTCAGAATCGCATCGCAAGCAGCTTTGACGGGTTTGGAGAAGGCTGCTGTTGATAACTCTGAAGATGCTGCCAAGTTCCATGATGACCTGATTCATATTGCCAAGACTACTCTGTCATCCAAAATTCTTTCTCAGGACAAAGATTATTTTGCGAAGTTGGCTACTGATGCGATTCTAAGATTGAAAGGGTCTACAGATTTGGAGCATATTCAAATTATCAAAATTCTTGGGGGAAAATTGTCCGACTCTTTTCTTGATGAAGGATTCATCCTTGCCAAGAAATTTGGTAACAATCAACCTAGCCGAGTGGAGAATGCCAAGATTTTGATCGCTAACACTTCTTTGGACACTGACAAGGTTAAAGTTTTTGGTACAAAGTTCAAAGTGGACTCGACTTCTAAATTGGCTCAATTGGAAAAAGCCGAACGTGAAAAGATGAAGAGCAAAATTGCCAAAATCTCCAAATTTAATATCAACACTTTCATCAATAGACAACTGATCTACGACTACCCAGAACAGCTGTTCACAGATTTGGGTATCAATTCCATTGAACATGCAGATTTCGAAGGCGTTGAAAGACTGGCGTTGGTGACAGGTGGTGAAGTTGTTTCCACCTTCGATGAACCAGAAAAGTGCAAACTGGGTGAATGTGACCTCATCGAAGAAATTATGATTGGTGAAGAATCTTTCCTAAAGTTTAGCGGCTGTAAAGCAGGTGAGGCATGTACTGTAGTTTTAAGAGGTGCCACGGACCAGGTTCTAGACGAGGCTGAAAGATCGCTGCACGACGCTCTGTCCGTGTTATCCCAAACTACTAAAGAGACGAGAACCGTCCTCGGTGGTGGATGTGCAGAAATGATCATGTCAAAGGCTGTCGACACCGTTGCACAGAATGTTGATGGTAAAAAGGCCCTAGCAGTGGAGGCATTCGCTCGTGCTTTGAGACAATTACCAGCCATCCTAGCTGATAACGCTGGTTTCGACAGCAGTGAACTGGTAGCAAAGCTAAGGTCATCGATCTATAATGGCATGTCGACCTCTGGTCTTGACTTGACCAATGGTGTGATTGCTGACATGAGAGACTTGGGTATTGTGGAGAGTTACAAACTTAAGAAAGCTGTCGTGAGCTCGGCTTCCGAAGCAGCTGAAGTTCTGCTCAGAGTAGACAACATCATTAGAGCCAAGCCAAGAACCGCCAATAGGCAGCATATGTGATCACTGCATGTAAGCCTTTTTAGAAATCTGTAAATTAATTCAATACTAAAAAGCACAACCTACAAAGAAGCTCAATGAAAAGATGCAATCTCGGACTCCAGCGACTGGAGTTCTGACCTTTTGTTGCTCAAGTACGACTCAAGCATTGAGATTTGCTCTTCAATATTGTCAAGGTCTTCCTTGACAGCTCTGCTATTTATTGGCACGGAGATGTTTGCGTTCTTGGTGTGTTTCAGAGTTTGTTGTTGTTTGTATTTTAATAAGCCTTCGAACTGCTCCTTCAGTAATCTCGCCGTTTTTTGAGGCGAGTCAGATTCATTATTTGCCTCCACACGAGATGCTTCCGCCTCCAGCTGTGCCAACTCCTTTTCTAATACAGCAATATCGGTAATGGAGTCAACCGACGACTTTAACGACGAAACTTTTTCGTGGGAAACAGCTGGCTTTTTTGCAGGTTCTTCGTTCCTTGTCCTTTTCACATCTGCTTGAGTAGATTCCAGATGGTAAGAAACCCTCTCCTTGTTGCAAACGTCTGCCAAAGCCTTTGGGAGCTCTGAAGGAATCCTAGCTCCTACATCGTTACACTGTCTCAAACAATGAATGAAATAAACTGCCGGATCCCTATCGATTGAGCTCAGACTTCTTGGATTAACTAAATTCCACACCTTATCCATATCGCTGGGCCCCACATTAAAAAACTTGGACTTAATCAGGAATGACAATGACGGAAATGTTACTGTTCCGTCTCTGGATCGCTCGCACGTCTCAAACACTTTTTCGTACTGCTCGAGATCATCTGGCGACATGTACCAGTCTACTTCCGGTGTCTCTCGCTTGGGTAGATCAGCATTTTCTCGCTGTTTTCTCTGCTTCCTTTCTTTGATCAGATTTGCCTTGCTTCCTGGGATCAACCAATCCGGCAGTTCATCCGGTACTTTATCAATGTTCTTATTCACCATGTCAAAGATCAATCTCATACAGATGACAAATTCCTCAAAATCCAAACTGTCATCATCGTCAATATCTGCCAAGAACCATATCTTATTGAGCACAGATGAGTCCAACTTCGAATTGTAAAGGATCGGAAGAACCTGATCGTGATTTACCTTGTTATCGGCTGGTTTCAAACCAGAAAAAATCTGCCAATACTTCTTGATTTCAAACTGTTCCAGTTTCGGCATCTCTGGGGGGTGGGTATGTCAATCGGCCTTCAGACTATAGGAGTCAATCAATATGTCTTACTCGTGAAGATGGTTTTCTTTCTTCGATAGGGGCATTGAGCGTTACTTGATCTCAACACCCATACACCACGCACAAGACAAGCCCACTAAGCCAAGTTAGTCAAGTCCAATTACTGACTCTGAGCAGCTCAAGACAATGTTGCAAGCGTCGATGAGAGTCCAGTCTCTCAATTCTCTCTCTTCAGCCGCTCAGCGCAGCTCCTGCGGTCGTTTGCATAGATCTGCTTGATGCCGAGCGATTGGCCTGCCATATCCTTACAACGTGCAGCAAAAGCCAAGCCAAACTCTGCCGTGTCATCAAGTATCTCTAAACGCACTTCAGGCATCTGATTTTCGGGCTTTGAAAGATGAAGCTACGTGACACGCTGTGTCAAGCTTACGACAGCTTCTGGGCTCGCGACAGTGGCTACTGATAGCACTCTACGACACCCATTGTCAATGCCATTGCAACTGAACCCCGACACGCTAAAAGTCCCCGTAGGTGGTTAAAGTTGCTGTTATTTCGTGTTCCAGGGCATCTGCTAACGCGAAAAGTTGGGTATTTTCGCGTCAAGGTAGTTGTCGCATCACGAAACCTGGAAAACTAAAGATCGATGAGGATTTTGTTACCTGTTTCAGCTAATTCCTTAGCTATATTGGTGATATTTATCCGTTGTCAATGGGAGGGTGTCAGTCTCTCTGGCAGTCCTTTCAAAGTAGGTCAGTTTTGGTAAAGTTCGGGGGTGCTCAGACTTAGAGTTCTTCACTTCACTTTTAACTCTAAAGCAGAGAAGTTAGGGTGGTGAAGGAGATTTGAAGTGTGTATAATCGATGATAACAATGATGCGAAACGTCCCCATACTGGCGTTGGTATCATGGCTTTTTTTGCTGGGTCCGTTAGCCATGGTTTTCAGTATGCCTTACGAGGCGTACCCGATAAATGATCAGTATCCACCAGTGGCTAGAGTGGACGAAGCTTTTAGCTTTCGAATCTCTAATGAAACTTTCAAGTCCTCGGTCAATCAAAACACGCAGATTACTTATAACGCTGCCAATCTGCCCGATTGGCTGTCGTTTGATTCTTCTTCGAGAGTTTTCTCAGGAACACCGGATTCTAATGCACTCGGAGATGGTGCCGAGACCCTGTACTTCAGCGTTACGCTAGAGGGTACCGATCCTTCGGACAATGAGAGTTTAAACAAGAGCTATAATTTGGTCTTGACTGAGCATTCGAGTATCGAAATTGCCGATAACTTTAACCTTTTGGCATTGTTGAAGAACTATGGCTCTACTAATGGAAAGGATGGCCTGATTTTGACTCCAAATGAGATTTTTAATGTGACATTTGATAGATCGATGTTCAGCAGTGAACAGCCGATTGTTGCTTACTATGGCCAGTCACAAGACTACAACGCTCCTTTACCTAACTGGCTGTCATTTGACCCCAACAACTTGAAATTCAGTGGAACAGCTCCAGTGGTGAACTCTGATATTGCTCCTCAGATCTCGTATGGGTTTGTGATGACGGCTACCGACATCGAAGGTTTTTCAGGCGTTAGCGTTCCCTTCAAATTGGTGATCGGAGCTCATGAACTGACAACTTCGATCCAAAATAGCATGGTTATTAATGTTACCGACACCGGTAGCTTCAATTACGAGCTGCCCCTTGAGTACGTTTATCTCGATGAAAAGCCCATAGACTCAGAAACTCTAGGGAACATTCAGCTGGTTGGTGCCCCCTCTTGGGTCAACTTGGGGAATGATACTTTGTCAGGAACGATGCCCATGGATGAATCGTCGCCAAAGTCTGCCAATTTTTCGGTGGCCGTTCATGACATTTACGATGACGTTATTTACTTGAATTTCATGATTGAGTCAACAGACAACCTGTTTGCCGTTTCTACATTGTCAAATGTCAATGCCACAAGAGGAGAGTGGTTCCAATACAACTTTTTACCATCGCAGTTCACAGATTATCAGCAGACCAATGTTTCTTTGGAGTACACGAACTCATCCCAGTCTCATGACTGGATCGATTTCGTGTCCTCCAACATGACTATGCATGGTCAAGTCCCAGATGATTTTGACTACTTATCGATGAAGTTGGTTGCTACAAGAGGCTCTCAAACAGAGGGTTTGGACTTCCAACTTATCGGAATGAATTCAGCATTCAATAGGACAAACCGCACAAGTAGCGTCACATCATCATCAACATCATCAAGCTCGTTGACAAGTACCTCTTCGGCGACCTCTTCTACCTCCTCTCGCTCATCAACGGTCACGGCAACATCCTCATCCGGTGCCACCAACAGTGCCCCAGCGAAAAAAGCTTCCAAGAAAACCACTGCAATCGCCTGTGGCATTGCCATCCCTCTTGGACTGATAGCTCTACTCGCAATTCTGTTCCTGCTCTTCTGGCGCCGTAGAAACAACAAGGAAAACTCAGACAATGAAAAGGCACCAAAGATCAGCGACCCCGATGTGAACAACCCTGCCAATAGACCCAATCAAGCCATCACTCCTCTTGATCCCTTCAGAGATGATCAAGCGTCGGTTACATCTCGTGCCAAGAGGTTGGCTGCTTTGAATGCCATGAAGTTAGATGAAGCATCATCATCGGACTCTGATTCATCTACCGTGGACGAGAAAAATACTTCTATAGCTTCTGAGGGAGCATACCAGGATTCCAAGAGTACAGATAACTTATTGAAACCTGATGCCGAATTCTTCGACCCACAAAACAGATCTTCCTCAGTTTACCTTGACAGCGAACCCGCTAACCGCAAGTCCTGGAGATACAGATTAAGCTCTCTCGCTAATGGCAATGAAGGTGGAAGGGATAGCTGCATATCAACTAGTACCGTGTCAACGGCAGATCTACTCAACACAAATATAAAAGACGGCCAAACAATCACTAAGGATCCCAGAAAGTCTACGTTGGGATTGAGAGACTCTGTCTTCTGGAATGACAATACAAAATCGCGGTCATCTAACTCTGTTACCTCGAGGCCTGGTGCAAAGTTTTCGCCTGAAAATGATGGGCTGCCTATCTTGGACGAGCATAGTAACACATCCTCAAATTACAAATCTGGGACAACGCCGACAAGCTCTTCATCGGATGAATTCGTACCTGTAAAAGATGGCGAGAATTTCAACTGGATACATCGCCAAAAGCCCGATAGGCGACCTAGCACTAAGAGGTTAGTCCAGACACAGAATCAAAGTAGTGTCGATATAGGGCAAGCCGCTGAAGTTGAAGGTCATTTCCCGGAGAAATTATGACCGGCTCAAAATTGGACAATAGTAGTCTGTATTTCCATCACTGCATTTCAGAGTAAACCCCACTGAGTAATATTCTATCATATTTGTAATCTTTGACTTATAAATCATTTTGTCAAGCAAGAAGGCTGGGTAGAGTTTTTGACTCTATGAATATTAAAAACAATGAGGACACACAAGTATAAGATTTATACATTTTACTTTGGACCCAATTTGAGTGTCTTAGCGTACGTTGCGGTATCCTTCGCACGTCTTCTACCCTCGACGTATTCAATCATTTCAGAGTATGACTCAGGAATTACAGTGCAGTAACCTGGTTCCGCAACATGATTCTCATCAGCATCTCTTGGAGTGAAGAAAGAGTAGATAAACGAGCCCGATTTCTGAAGCTTATCCGAGGCCAACTGCTGAACCATTGTGTCGACCTTAATTTGAACTAAAGTACCAGGCTTTGAGAGGAAGTCATTTTCATGCAAAGAAAGTTCATTAACAGGAGTAGGCTGGAAATGGAAGATGGTGTTTCCATCAACAGCGCTATCTACAGCAGACTGAACTTCAGGCTTATCAGCCGACTCGTGCAGATGTTCGGTGTAAACAACAGTAGCGTCCATATGTAAAATGGAACCAACTGGAACTGGTGTATTGAATGTTAGGGAGTCCAAGGACACAAATCGAGGTAAAGAATGAGAAAATGAAGCCGCACAACAGTAGGCCAATTCGAACGTTTGCCGCATCAAATAACCACCAAATATCATGTAGGAGTGTCTATTTCTATACTGCGGCTGCATAAACATGGTAGACTTGACGTTAGTATCTTTCATAAAGACAACGTTGGATGGCTTTTCCTTCAAGCTGGCTAATTCTTTGGAAGCTGTCCATAGTTGATGAACAAGCAATGATTCTTCATTTGTTGGTGGATACTTTTCAAGATCCATGTTCATCGCCTTCATTTTTTTAGAAGCCATTCTTGATTCTGCCTTCTTGAAATCCATCCATTCCTTCTCGTTCAAGGGTAACAACCTATTGATAGCCAAGGATTTATGAGTCTCAGGGTTTCTCGCAACAAATGTGAATGATGCTGTCATGAATATATCATCATCAGACAATGATTCTTCGTTTATTTCCTTTGGAATGTCCCCTTGTAAAGCTCTTGCGGTGATCGAGATCTCCATGGAAGACCTACCTGTGTAGATAACTGCACCGGAAAGGATAATGTTGACATCTGCGATGGTATCTAACGCTTTGAGCAAGTAGATACGATCCACAGATGCGGTAACAATCATTGGCTCAACGGGTGCTGTGTGCTTATAGGCAATCTTACCTGCTAACGAGTCCAAGTCTTGAAACAATTGACCGATTCTCAGGCGACCAGCAGCATTCACGTAAAAATCTGCCACTGCAGGATCGTCTCGAAATGGCAAAACAATGTACGCGAATGATTCCTTCCTGGTTCTATCGATAACGTCAGTGGACTTGATGTGACTGTAAACGTACGAATCGATGATCTTTCCCTGAGCTAGCTGAGCCTTCCGTTCAGCAAGAGCGTTTAACCAAGTGGCTTTAAAATCGTTGACTGAGCCCTTTACCAGACGCTCATACTCATAGTAATCAGTTGTCGTGGTCGCATTAGCATCTGGACGAGTAGCCAAGTCCTCGACTGAAGTTGGGTCATTAGAAACCTTCGCCTTGGTCGACAAAAATGGTGTACATCTGTAGTGCCTGGCACCTGTATTTGCGACCGATTTCAGACCGGGCAGTACATAAACTTTTCCAGTAACGGAACCAGTTGCTCTGAGCATCTTTCTTCACTGAAAGTCTGTAAAAAATACGAGTTCCAACTCAATTGTCGAGCGGAAGAAACTACCACTGATTTAAAGGTTCAATTGAGTCCCAAAAACCGAATGGACTACGAATCCAACAATCGTATTGACATTTCCCTCAACCCTCACATGGGTTGGAGATAGCCTTTTTTTTTCAACATCGCTCGCTGCGTTCACTAGAGACAATTGAATATTCCAGTGGTAAATATTGATGAACATAAACAAGTTGGCGATAGCGATACTGCATAGGGTTTATCCAGGGCGCGTTGTTGATTAGACCACTCAATAGCTCATAAAAATCTTTGATCCGCCCTTTCTGACTCTTGTTGGATTGCGCCAGAGCGACAGAGGGCGACGACACAAATTTGGAAACTGGCGCCGCCTCCAAAAAATACATAAAACTAAGAGACAGTAGCAACCCCGCTCTCCAAGACTATTTGGTGGACTCTCCACTACTCCCACAATTTTTTTTTTTTTTTTTTAGCAGCTTGTCTTTTTTGATTGATAATACGCATTCTTTGAAGCTCGGAATGTTGCCGTAGCAAACGCAATCATCGTCCTCTCACGTTGTGCAGTCCGCGACCTGACTATTGATGGATCGGCTGAATTGACTTTGTGTATTTTCAAACGCCAGTTCGGTGTTGTTCTCATGCGAAACCAACCACTTGCCAGAAATATATACAAAAAGCTCCAAAGCAGCTCTGATGATACATAGAGAAGCCTCTAAGACCTGCAAGACAGGGTCTCACGTTGCCGGCTCTTGATTAAATCTTTATTAGAGGTTCTTGAAGATGTAGACGTATATAGTTATTAAATATTGTGTGATCCCCAGATGAAATCTCACAAATGAAGCCATCGAGGCATCGCGCATTTAAAACATTCATTGATTACCACAGATCCTCCTGCACTGCTAAGCCTCTGACTGATTGAAAGTGCTTTGAACAGCAAGAACGGCAATACTTGATTTGTCTAATGGACGTTCCCCGAAAAGATTCAACAGAGAACTTCGAAAAGCGATATGATCGATATGAAAAACTGTTCAGGAAACTTGACTTAGATGGTACTGGTCAACTGGATTTGCAAGGATTGCGAAAAGCTTTCGAAAAAGATGGACATCCACTGCGGTACAGCGATGAAGCAATCATGGTTTTATTCAATTCGATGGACTGCGACAAAGATTCAATTGTGGACTTGCAGGACTTTAGAAAATATGCATCGATTGCAGAATCGCAGATTGAAAAGGGTTTTGAAAAACTTGATTCCGACCATGATGGTAAGGTAAAACTATCGGAAGTGTCGCAATACCTCTCTAAGCTTGATAAAAATTGCCAGAAGACAGAGCAACTTGCACAATTAGAAAAGAATCTAGATGGTCAGAAGAAGGCGTCAAGGCTCAATAATTTTCTGAGTTGGGCATTTTTTAAAAAGCCCAAGGACGAGGACAAAACGCGATACATTACTTATGATCAGTGGAGAGATTTCCTTTTGCTGATGCCCAGGAAAGAGGGCTCAAGACTGCATACTGCATATGCTTATTTTTGTTATTTTAACGCAGATGTTGACTTATCATCTGAAGGTGACATGACGCTAATAAACGATTTTATCAATGGTTTCGGTTACTTCATCGCCGGAGGAGTTTCTGGCGTGATTTCTCGTACTTGTACTGCACCTTTGGATCGACTGAAAGTATTTCTTATTGCGAGAACTGATCTGTCATCGACTCTGCTCAATTCGCGACAATCTCTCCTCGCGAAGAATCCACATGCCAATTTGGCAAAGATAAGGTCACCGATTGTCAAAGCTGTTACCACTCTCTATAGACAGGGTGGACTAAGGGCATTTTACGTGGGAAATGGGCTCAATGTCGTTAAGGTGTTCCCTGAGAGCTCAATGAAGTTCGGATCGTTTGAGTTGACGAAGAAATTGATGACCAAGCTTGAAGGCTGCAAGGAGACAAGCGAGCTTTCGAAATTTTCCACGTATATTGCTGGTGGTATGGCTGGTGTTGTCGCACAGTTCTCCGTTTATCCTATAGATACATTAAAATTCAGAGTTCAATGCGCACCACTTGATAATCGACTAAAAGGTAATAAACTACTGTTTCAAACAGCGAAGGAGATGTACCTAGCGGGTGGACTGAAGCAATTCTATCGAGGTGTGACCGTAGGTGTCGTAGGAATATTTCCCTACGCTGCATTGGACTTGGGTACATTTTCCGCTTTAAAAAAGTGGTACATCGCTCGAAAGGCCAAAGAGATGTCTATTCCAGAGTCAGAAGTCTCGTTGAGTAATTTAGTGGTCTTGCCAATGGGTGCCTTCAGCGGTACCGTTGGTGCTACGGTTGTATACCCAGTAAATTTGCTTAGAACCAGATTGCAAGCTCAAGGCACCTTCGCTCATCCACAAACCTACACCGGATTTCGGGATGTTCTAGTCAAAACAATTCAGCGAGAAGGTTACCCCGGTCTTTTCAAAGGGTTGGTACCGAACCTCGCAAAAGTCTGCCCTGCCGTTTCTATCAGTTACCTTTGTTACGAGAATCTAAAGAGCCTGATGAAACTGGGATAGATCAAAAAGGGATCTCCATAGCATTGCCATTCAAACTCGCACTTTCCAACTGCACCACAGATGAAGTGCATAAGCTTAATCACGTATTATTTATTCCTCTAGACATAGTACTTTCCTTCCCATTCGCTTGTTACAGAGAACCGAAAACGCTGCTGTGTTGGCTATTGACATAAACTCCGCTAAGGCTGTTGTCAGATACCAGCAATTTCTCGCAATAATTGTGAACTATCAAAGGGCCCACGTCACACCCCACCAAAGATGTCATCTTGATCTTCGGTTTTATGGTTCCGATGTTTTCCGGCAGACCTTCATCTTCGTCACATTTGGTCCAGTTGGTTTCTCGTTCGAACTTCAGCATTTCTTCCTTGTTTCTCAAGCTTTCCTCTCCTGGATTCAAGTGACCTAGTTGCATGTCCATCGTATTAATTACAACTTCGAAGACTACCGTATCATCCTTGATTGGGTCTAGTTTCTCTAGGTGAGCCGTGAGGCTGTTGAGACTAGATCTAAACTCATCAAACACCTCTGACTCGGAGAGTGTGCCAACATCATCGATATGTTGAAACTCGTCAAAGCTCAAAACGTACTTCTCGATGCAGATGTTATCTTCCTTTGTCACTACGCAGAGGGACAGAGCATAGACATGAAGCAACTTGCTCAAGACATCTAAAATGAGCTCTTCAATGTACTCTTGGAGATCAGGGTGTCTGTTTATTGGTGTGAATTGCGGAAGATTGAACGCCTGGTAGGTGGTCACATCGAAGGAGGCAGCCGGGTACACATTACGATGGTATAGAATTGAGTTGATGAAACACTTCAAATATATTCGCATCCATTTCTCGATCCAAATGTTCATGGACTAGTCTAAACCATCTGAAGAGCATGCAAAAGGTTAGCTTGTTGATGTCCTTTAGCTAAGCGAATCATCAAAGGTCGCGTTACCTTATAAATGTACACGAAACCTATTACAAGTTAAAATACGTGATCTCTGAGGGCTTAAACAGGCCCATGATGGCCAAGATATCAGCCATTATTGGTCAGGACGTCCATAAGATCACATCGAGTCAAGTCATTGTCGATTTGATTACCTGTGTGAAGGAACTGGTGGACAATAGCATCGATGCCGAAGCTCATCACATTGAGGTAACTTTTAAGAATTATGGAATGGACTCC
Organism: Torulaspora gathmanii; assembly: GCA_030580195.1. Lineage (NCBI taxonomy): Eukaryota > Fungi > Ascomycota > Saccharomycetes > Saccharomycetales > Saccharomycetaceae > Torulaspora > Torulaspora gathmanii. The sequence goes on along the minus strand of JAKTSM010000013.1, from coordinate 127,489 downwards.
ATCGAGTGCAGTGATGATGGTGACGGTATAAGCTCTGAGAATTTTGAGACGCTGGCTTTAAAGCATCACACTTCCAAAATACGATCATTTCAAGATGTCTCTTCTGTAATGACTCTAGGGTTTAGAGGAGAAGCTCTGTCTTCAATCTGTGCTGTGGCCCATATGACGGTCATCACAACTACTAAACCTCCACGGGCAGATAAATTAGAGTACGATACCAGTGGTGCACTGAGCTCTAAGTCTACCGTTTCGCGTAATAAGGGCACGACTGTCCAAGTATCTGAGCTATTCCACAATCTGCCGGTTAGAAAGAAGGAACTTGAAAGAAATCATAAACGGCAGTTCACTAAGTGTCTGTTGCTACTACAGAATTATGCCCTCATACAAAATGATGTCAAATTCTCCGTCTGGAACGTCACCTCCAATCAAAGGAAGAGACTCATCTTAAGCACTGGACGATGTCAGGATATGCCGAAGAGAATACTGAGCATCTTCGGCTCTTCAAGCATGAGAGGTCTTTCTCCAATAAATTTGGAACTGGACCTTAATCCATACAAGGAAATGATGACAAGACGACATGTTGAGACGCCGTCTTTCCACCACCTAGATTATCGGGTCAAAGTTGATGGGTATATTTCGAAGGGCTCATTCGGATGCGGTAGAAGCGCCAAAGATCGGCAGTCTGTCTCGATTAACAAGCGACCAATTGAGTATCAAACGCTGCTACAATGTTGTAATGATGTCTACCGCAGCTTCAACAACGTGCAGTATCCGACCGTGTTTCTCGATCTGACTCTACCTCCAGAGTTGGTAGATGTTAATGTGACCCCAGATAAACGGACAGTTATGTTACATAATGAGCGATACATTATTGAGGTTTTCAGAGAGAATTTAATCAACTACTATGATAAACAGGAGCTTGTACTTCCAAAGGGTGATATAAGGCAGTCTGACCAACCGAAGACTAAGAAGAGGAGGGTGGCCTCGCAAGCTTTAAATAACTCATACTGTGAAGATGAATCCAGTGATCATGAAAGTACTCCGACCAGTTCTATACCAGCCTCCGAAGGAGATGAAATCGAGAAAAGTAGCGTGCTTAGGAAGGACATGGTGGCTTCTGAACAGAATTCGATCTCACCTGCTATTGAGTCACCTGCTGAGCCGTTTCCTGATACAGAGGAGCAAGACTTAAACAGTGAGTTTATTGATGCCGCAAATCTCGAAAAGATGAAATCTTACCTGAATGATGCTTCAAATAACTCCTCTCTCGTGAAAGCACGTAGGAAATCGTTAGGACACAACTTCGAGGTACCTGAATCACAAAGTTTGAAAGAGACTTTGAAGAAATACAAAAAAATCTCAGACCAGGGCAAAGACCCCGCTGAGGATCATGATGTTTCACTTCACAAAAGTGAATCAATCGTCGTGGAGATAGACGGGGAGAAAATTGATTACCAGGCAAAGCTATCAAAGAGCGGCGGATTGGCCTTCGTCTGCGACGAAGCAACCTCACGGTCAAAACCGTGTTGTGTGGATCACGCAAAGCCTGATTTCGAGGTCAGTGATAGAGACGAAGATGAAGAAAGCGATTCATTCTATGCCCTCATGGAGTCCCAGGAAGTCAACATACGCTCTGGATTTGATCCTTCCAGCAATGTTTCACGGCCAGCTTACCGATCTTTGGCAGACCACAACTCCACCAAATATTTCGAGGGTGAACGACTAGTAGCCAGCATCAATATCGGTTGCAGTTACAGCAAGATCAAGGACTGTTCTGCCTTGCTCTCCAAGCGGCTGCTGGTTGGGAAGCATGAGAGGTTATTTAAAAAGAATGAGGCTCTACAAAATTTGGAGGAGGGTGAAAGGTATTTGACACTCACCATCAAGAAAAGTGATTTTGAGGACATGACCGTTGTTGGCCAGTTCAATTTAGGTTTCATTATAGTCACCCTACAGTGCCAGGACAAGTATGATCTGTTTATCATAGATCAACATGCCAGTGATGAAAAATACAACTTTGAGATGTTACAGAAATCGACAACCTTCAAATCCCAGAGACTGATCGCTCCACTGCCAGTGGAGCTCAGTGTCGTTGACGAACTATTAGTCATGGAGCACTTGGAAGTTTTTGAGAAGAATGGTTTCAAGCTAATAGTAAATGAGAATGAAAACCAAGGATGCAGGATCAAACTGACCAGTTTGCCTGTATCAAAAAGAACGCTTTTCAACGTAGACGATTTCCACGAGTTAGTCTATCTCGTGAAGGAGAACGCGGGTCTCAACCGCGATAGTATTCGATGTTCAAAGATTCGCTCTATGTTCGCTATGAGAGCTTGTAGAAGTAGCATCATGATTGGCAAGCCCCTAGCGAGGAGCACCATGACAAAAGTTGTTCGTCATCTGAGCGAACTCGACAAGCCGTGGAACTGTCCTCATGGGCGGCCGACGATGCGTCATCTAATGGAATTGCAAGATTGGAATTCATTCACGGGCGATTACGAAATGTAAGGGCATGATTCAAGATTAGCATATATATACATGGTTGTTATGATGCGGATAATTGGATAATTATGATTGAAACGTCCTTTTCCAAAGTTGCAAGGAAGACATATTGTTTGGTAATGTATGGTAACCCCTTCTATCGACTTTGTTCAATTTTCTAGCCGTCTTGGCATTGTTTCTGGTACGTTGACCTCTCACTGGCAGATTCATAGCGTGTCTCATACCTTCATAGCATCCGATTCTTCTCTTTAGGCCAATATTCTCTTTAACTACTGCCCTGGCATCACCTTCAATGGTCATTGTAGAGAGTTCACTAGTTATACTCATCACTTGGGCTTCCGACAATTGATGCATTCTCATCCAAGGGTAGAATCCCAATTTCGAGCAGATTCTTTCTGCAGATTTTTCCCCAATACCATAGAATTTTGAAGCGAGAGCTATTTTGATAACCTCTTTCCCCTTGAAACCCTTGCCCAGAATATGTACAACCATGACGTCCAGGCTCCGAGATATCTACGCTATGTTACTTCTTGAGCTCATCAAGACTTCGTCAAGTTGGCTCGTTGATCGATCTTTAAGACCTGACTAGAGGAAGCACGTGCAGAACGACCAGCAACAAAGATTTCGATAGATATCTGATTAATGGTACATTAAATAGGTAAGTTAAGCGATTAAAATGGGTGACTCCCATTGTGTTAGATAGCCAGAATATGTGGATGCATTAGTCGAGAACATAGGATGTCGACTGTAACATACGGCCCAGTTGTTCCACGTCTAGTCTTTGGATGACCAGATTTCGTAGAAGACCAATCATGGTGATGAAACTGGCCAGTCCTACGGGTACCACGCAAAAAACAATAATGTTGTAAAGATCAATGGTTCTTTTCTTTGTGAATCTGAAATTTTTGCGCAGCTTTCTTTTATTTTTGCGTTTTGGCATTGAGTATGATGGGGTTAACGAAGTGGAAGAGTTATCGGACGATGGTATGTCATCAATGCTGCCATTAAAACTATTGTTTTTCCTTATGTTACAGTCCTCTTCTTCGTCGGCGGGGTCGTAATCTCCATGACTCACGTAGTTCAAATTGGAGGTCAGGTAACTTTGCCAAATGTAGGCCGTGGTCATGATGCAGCTCAGTAGGATCCACGTATGCAAATAGTAATTGCCATCTGGCGATAAAGAGGCCAACAGCAGGAGTTCCACGGTGATTATGATCAATGACATGGAGAACATCCTCAAGATGGCCGCGAGTGTTGAATATTTCACAATCCATCGCACCATGAGAGAATCGAGTATGGAGTAAGTCAAGTATAGGGAGACAATACACCACAAAGCACAGAGCAAGTACTCGGAAGCCCTTGCTGTAGTCAGTGTCGAAAGCAGCAGGCTGCTCCCGTTTGAAGTCAAATCTTGGTTTTGAGAAACTGTCCTATTGGCGATACAGCTCTCCAACAGATTTTTGACAGTATCCTTCAAAGACTGTGGTTCATATAGCTTTAGTTTGGCCCTGAATGAAATTCTCCACGCCTGTTGTAAAGAGGTGAAAATATGCACCAAAGGTGGCAGCAGCGAAACGTCCCTGCAAATGGCCATCAGCAAATGTTGCTTGGCCGTCAAATTACTCAATGATAAAGTCTTGATAGACCTGTAAGCTTGAAAAAGCGGTGGAGTTGTTTGTTGTCGTTTTGCATGTTGGTTAACATTACCATTACCACCGTTTCGTAGCTCTGGCATCATCTCAATTGAATTCGAGCTATTACTCGACGTCAGAAGCCGTCGTTGACTGCCTCCGGACCCGGATTCACATAGCAGATAATGATGATGATGGTGATGATGAACTGTATTGACACCTCCCGGGGTGTCTGGAACTCCTCCAGTTCTTCTAGAGCGAAACTCCATCGAACCTGAGAGTAGATCAAATGGCCACAGAACACAGGCCTATACAAACTTATCGACCGAGCTGGTAGTTCTAGGTTCCTCCATCACCAGTCAGCCCTCATCGGATATCCCATCGACGCCCTTCTTGAACCTCACTATACATCAGGTCGTAATCGACGACCTCGAGAAGGTCGCTCAATGCCACCAAAGTTCAAGGTAAATATGGATGTATATATCATATGATAGGTCAGTGGGACTCAATTGCATGGAGCAAAGCTGTAGCTACCACCACGATCACTAAAAATAGCAATAACAGCCGTCTGCCGAGGTCTAAACCCTGGTTTAGGGGCTCTCTTATAAATTTTCCAAAGAGGCAGCAATTTCATCCAATTCCTTCTTGGCCTCTTCGTACTTGACAGAGAGCTCCTCGTGTTTCTTTTCCCACTCGTCTCTTTCGTCTTCCAAAGCGACAACCTTCCTCTCCAATTGCTCGGCCTTCAAGTCGGTCTCTCTCAATTTTTCAGTAGTTTCCTTCAATTTAGCATCGCTTTCTTCCAACTCCTCTTCCAATTGCTGGTTTTTCTTGGTAAAGTTTTCGTTGTTGGATCTTAAATTGTGCGAATCCTCGGCCAATTGCTTGGAATCGGTCAGGTTGTTTTCCAGTTTTTCCACTTCTTCCTCTAAATGTTGATTTTTGGTGGTCAAAGATTTGATTTGGTTCTCCTTCTCGACATTGTCCTGTTCCAATTGCTTGTATTGTTCCTTTAGCTCCTCGTACTTCTCTTGCCACGATTCAGCCTCCAACTTCAAATTGTTCAATTTCTCTCTGATTTTCTCCATTCTGGACCCAATTAACTCTATACAATTGTCTGGCACTATAGATCAATGCTTAATACATGCCCATAAGTCAGTTGAAGTTGTGTTATTGTTGTTCTGAATCAACAAACCCAGATCGAACCTCGCCACCGAGAACCCTATTTAATTTTGTCCCTTTGTACGGATCATTGATAATTGGGCTTGAACTTCAAGATGAGTTCAACTCGAATCGATTCAAGAGATTCATGAGCCTCTCAAATCACTTCCGTAGATCTGGCTGTAGCCTTATTGTTATGGGAATGCTTCTTTTACTGGCATGATTCTTGTAGCGACGTTTCTCGAATTTGAGGAATGCCCGTTGAGACCAGCACAATTGAACAATTGAATTCTGGAATCGGTAAATTCTCAATCAATTATCCTGTCATTCTCATTCGATGTAATGAATGCATTATCACTGGATTGACTACTGTGGTTTCTCTGGTGGATGGCAGTTTTACTCAAGAGAGAAGTAGCACAGAAAATAAGATGGCTGGTCAAATTGGTGTTGGGCTTAGAAGGAGTGTGAGGGTAGAGGTTTGATGGTTTCTAAAAAAGTTCTGATTACCGTTTTAGAGTAGGGCTCGAGCTCGTCAACCTCAACTCCTACAGCTACAGGCTACCCTGGACGTGGATTTCGAGGGATAGCGATGCCGGTCGAGATGGTGGAAGTCTGGGATCTGAGTTCCGACATCCCATATAGACCCGCTGTGAGCAGTCCGAGTCCTGCTCATTCTTCTTCAGCGTCGAAATCTTTAGCGTTGAATGGGCTACAGCAGGAAGTGGATGAGATTCTTACGCCTGTAATAAATAATCTAATGAGCCCTCCAATGAGACCTAGGAACCACGAACTGGTGTCCATTTCGAGCGGCACCGAGTTCAGATTCACGAATGTAGACGGACGACTTCAGTCGCTGGACTTTCAAGAGAGTGTGATGAGCGAATTCAGCCAGTGGGATCAGTACAAGCAGACTAAGGAACGTGTACCGCACTTAGAACCCACTAGATCACTATCGAACAGCCGCCCTAGTGTGAAGGGGACAGGTCTCACTACCAGGAAGGAGTTGAAGCAACAGGCCCAGAAGAAGAAGTTCTTATTCCACAGAGGCTTTTTCAAGAGATCTACTGCTGCTAGGCGAACAACGATGAGACATAAACGTCTTAAGAGTAGGGCTGAGGTTGAGGCTTCTCTAATTTATACAAATTTGCGGTCGTTTCGACCTGAAGACGTTACATCATCAAATAAGGCTATCGTTTATCGACCTAGAAGCATTGTAAGACGTTGTCCGGGAGTCAAAGTCGCTTCGGAAATTCCAGTGAAGAGATACGTCTCTGGCATATCCAATAAAGATTGCACTAGATTGCCAAGGATAAGAGGGCTGTCGACTTGTAAGATTGAGAGATCCAACACATGCCCTGCGGCGGTACGAAACATTAGGCGACGATCATATTCACCAGAAGCCAGAGCAATACATGCGTTATGGAAAGAGTATTTGTCTTTGGTAATAGCACAGCGAATAGAGCTCCGAACGTCACTACTGAAGTATAATAACGAAAGTGGACAGAGAGGAACGACGAGACTTTCCTCCTTTTATTCAAGTTCCACAAAATCATCCATCACAAGCACAGATAGAAGGCTTTCATCATTGCGGTTGAACTGCTAGCCGCTGCGTAATTGATTGTAAAATAATCGTGTTGGTATTTTGTCTATATAAACACTTAATTGGAAGCATCAAGGGCTACTGTGTACAAGGCTTTTAGACCTTTTTCAATTCCCGTATTATTGACATTGCCTCTGTTTGGTAGGACTCACATTTACTTGATTTGGTTCTATTGATCTTGTTAGCCAATGGCTTGAGAACATTAGAACGGTAATCTAAGACATCCTTCGTGGTTGTCGTATACTTGAGTCCCTTCAGCTTCAGGCTTTTCAGTATTTTCAAGCCTTCCAAGAGCGCCGGCCAATATTGGGAGTTCTCGATCAGATCCATTTCGTTAGAAGCCAAGTGTTTCAACACATGCAGTAAACCGATGAAATGAATTTCCTTGGGTGAGCTACTCTTTATGAAAAAGGCTAGATCTCTGAATATCTTGGCGAGATCAATGACGGAAAGCTTTCCAGCGCTTAGTTGCTTGATGATTTCATCAATGCATTCTACAGACTCGTAAGAAACACGGTAAAAACCCTGAGCTTGATGGTTACAGACAACGATGGAATAGTCTAAAGTGGTTGTTCGGTCTGTCATCAGTACATGTTTCTTATCGAGCTCACCGGTAGGTAATTGAATAAAGAGCGGTATGTGATATGGAATGTCTTCCAGATCAGTATTAAGTGTGGTCAATAATCTATGCTGTGTTAGCTCTGTCTTCACTTCATCGTCTTTTCTTGTCACTTGAACACTAACGACAGGTAGCCCAGGAGTCTGGCACAACGATGTGAAAAAATGAGCGATGTTCTCTGATTTCAGAATGGTCCCTAAGCGAACGAAAATATCAGAAGGCTTGACACTCTTTTCGTGGAATTTCTGGTCTTGGAAGAGCTGTCCCAACGCTGACTTGAAGAGTTCCTCTCCTACGCAAAGTTGTAGAGACCTCAAAATCGTGATCCCCTTCATGTAAGAGTGAGGATCAAACAAATCATGTGTCTGTGAAGGGCCATTGCAAACAGCTTTCTTCGATATTGCAGTAATACTTTGAGTGCCCACATCAGCGTCCAAGCACATTGACTTTTCAACCTCATTAGACAGATGGTCATCCGAAATCCAATAGTCTGGAAAGTCTCCATTGGCTTCTAAGAGGCTACAAGCACACCAAGTGGCAAAAGCTTCATTGAACCATAGGAACTCCCAGGACTCGAATGAAATGTAATTGCCCATCCATTGATGTACCAGCTCATGAACAACCAATTGTTCAACCTGTTTCCGAGTATTGGAATCAGCCAACAAAGAAGCGGGTAATAGCAGATGATCCATCTGCACAGATATCATACCGAAATTCTCCATTGCCATATCGGTCAAGAAAGGCAGCAGAACGAAGTCCAATTTATCGAGCGGATAGTCGGTGTTGAAATAATTCTCTAAAAGAGGCAAATATTTTTGAACAATATCCAGACAATAAGCAGCTTCGTTGACATTCATCGCTGAGTAGATTCCGATTGGCATTTGTCTCGAAGAGCGTGGTAACGAAACAAAGGAAGAGCTTTGCTCAAGGTCTCCGACGACAAATCCAAATACTGAAGTAGCCATCAATGGAGTTTTGTTGAAAGTCACAGTTTTGTGGGAACCATCTTTCTCCGGGATTGAGACTGATTGCTGCATATTTGACACAACTTTGAACCTTTTCAGAGTCTTCACCGTGAGTTGGAAAGTGGTCTTCACAGATGGCTCGTCAACACACGGAAAAACCGATCTTGCGAACGATGGTTGACAATGTGTTGCAATGATAAAATTATCAGATGATCCCGCCGCTTGATTCATAAAGTTTGTCTTGAACACACCTGTCGTCTCATCCTGACGGGTCCGAATACTCTTGATCTTACCGATATACTGAAGTATCATACAGATTGGCTCAGATCCCGAGATGTCTAGCGGTTCGTCCAATTTGAATGTAGCCAATTCTTCGGCCTTGTCGTACTCAATAGAAACTCGCTTCCCATTGGCGAAGCTTGCAGACAAAATAACCAAATCTTTGCAATGCAGTCTAAGGCTTTCAAGTCGAGAAACAGGTTTGTTTCCAGTTTTACGGAACGTTATACTCTCCGTAGCTTTGAAATTGACCTTGACGGGATCCACCTCCAAACGAATCTCATAATCAGTTGGAACAATCGGGTTACTCAATTGCAGCAGTCCATCTCCAGTCATCTTGCTCAGTTCAGTGATCAGCTTCGACTAGCTGATCTTCACTTTTTCATTTTAGCTTGTCAGTTTGACGAATCTTGTAGAATAATATGGAAGAAAAAGCTTAGACGCGAGATAGCTTGTCCTACTATAAGCGATGCGATACATAAGATAAAATGTTAAACTTCACAAACGCCGTTAAGTAGACTGTTAGACAGCTTCATCAAGCAGCTTGATAAGACTAAGATTGCAGTTGACACTGCTATAATATTTTGATGCTTGGTAAGGCTGTGACGGCTCTTACTACCGACTAGTTAGATCGCGAAACATCTATTAATCAGATAAGGTATCTCAAGAGATTACAGAACGATGGTGAAGGACACACGACTCTATGACGTTCTAAATGTTTCCCCCGATGCAACTAGTAGCGAAATTCGCAAGGCGTATCGTATCCTCGCCTTGAAGCATCACCCCGATAAGAACAACCACTCGGAAGAATCAAAGACGAAATTCCTGGAAGTATGTGAAGCCTACGAGACACTGGAGAATGAAACCAAGAGGTCGCTATACGATGAGTATGGTACTACAGATGAATCGGAAATATACCAGATGCAGCAGCAACAGAACCCTCTATCTTCGTCCTTCTTTGGTTCTTCCTCGCCCATGGAGATGTCTGCGGGGGATCTCTTTGCCAGATTTTTCGATAGCCCATCTACACATCCGTTCGGTGGTCACACCAAAGGCTCATCTTCTTTGAAGCGCGGTCCTGATATCAGACACGACCTAAAGTGTACGCTGTCCGAGCTTTACGAGGGTAAGAAGACAAAACTCGGTCTCAACCGGAGAAGACTTTGCAAGAAATGTCAAGGCCTCGGTGGTTTAAAGATGAGGACCTGTAAAGCATGCCGTGGTCAAGGCCAGCAAACCCAGACCAGAAAGATGGGTCCCATGGTGCAAACTTGGACCCAAACATGCGCCGATTGCAACGGCTCTGGCAGCTACATGAAGGATTGCGATGTTTGCAAAGAATGCCAGGGTGATGGCTGTGTGAAGGAACGCAAAATCTTCGACGTTGAAATCAAACCCGGCATGTACCATGGCCAGACAGTGGTACTGGCGGGAGAAGCAGATGAAGTGATCAAGACCACTTATGGAAACGAAACAGTCATTCCCGGCCACGTGATAATTACCATAAACCAGGTACGAGACGCCAACTTCCGAAGAGTGAACAAGCACGGCTGCGATCTCGTGATGCGAAATTTCAAGATCCCGCTAGTAAAGAGCCTCTGTGGCGGTGATATCTACGTACACGGCCATCCCAGCGGCAAGTTGCTAAAAGTCGCCATTCTCCCGGGAGAACTCATCAAGCCCAATGACTTTAAGAGCATCGAGGGAATGGGTATGCCCCGTTACGACGAGTCAGGCTCCACCTCGGGATACGGAAACCTATACGTTCAATTTCAAGTCGATTTTCCCGACGCGCTGGCGCCAGACACGATTCAAAAGCTCAGCGCAGCATTGCTGGATGACCCCGTGGTCAAGGAAAAGATTGCCACCGAGGACAGTGAGATCTGCAATTGTCTAGACGATTGCGTCGAGATGGAGGACCACGTACTAAGCAATTTTGTGCCAGATTTTGACGAGGTTATGAAAGAACAACCAACGGAATCCCGTTCCAAGAAGAAGCGCAAACATTACAAAGACCCAGATACGCCAGTAAGTGAAGAATCTGGCAATTGTGCCATTCATTGATGAGTTCAGGGACGTCCGATCGAGTGCCCGACCGGATTGCAGGCCTGCTTATATAGCTGAAACTTGATTTGGCGATTTTTGCTCGGACAGCAAAAAAAAGGCGGAGTTTGGCAAATTAGGGATACCGCCGAGGTGATCGGCTGCTGGACCGCCGGACGTTTGTATATAAAGGGGCAAGTTTGAGGGACCTATAGGCCGTGGGTAAAGGCATTTTGACCAAAGAAATAGTGCAAAATGTCGTCAAGATTAATTATTGGAGGTGCTGCCGCGGCGGCAGCAGGTTATATGATCTATGAGTATCAACAGCAGAACGAGAGGCAGAGACAGGCTATGCATCCGGCTGCCTTGCAGCCATCTGGTGGTTTAAAAGAGCACAATGCGGCTTTGAAGCGGGATCTGCAGCAGAGCAAGGATGAGAGTGCCAAGTGGTTGAAGGACCAGAAGGAGCTGGGACAGGCCAAGGCCACGGAGATGACTAACGAGTTGCAGAGAAACTTGGCAGACGAGGTAAGTCGTCAAAGACGTAATGTCAATGAGATAGCGGATGACACGACACATGATCTGTCCAAGGGCTGGACACGGATTAAGGAAGGTGTTCAGGAGGACTCGCAGAGTATCAAAGATGCCCTTTTGGGTGTAACTCACAAACCTCAGCCTAGAGGGTCGTCGTCAGTTGAAGGCGTGAAGCAGAAAGGGAAGGACCTTGCTGAAGGTGCGAAGGACACTACAAAATCTATTTTCAACTACGGATTCAGCAAAGCTGAAAAGGCCAAGGCAATTGCCATTGGCGAGTACGATAAGGCCAACAAGGAGTACAACACTTTGTTGGAACGGTTCAACCAGTCCAAGAAAGGTCTTTTTGACTCTGGAGACTCTGTTTTGAAGCAAGAACTCGACGATTACAAGAAGGTCGTTAAACAAAAGAAAGAGGAGCTCAAGAGGGCTTCCGATGAGTACGCCAAATACGCCAAGGACAACTTCAATGAGATCTCAAACAAGCTAGATGAGCAGGACGAAAAGATCAGAAAAGAAGGCGGTTTCTTCAAATGGTTGAAAGGAAGCACTGTGCCAGGCGACGAGAAAACGCACGATATCGACCGCATTGCCAACAACAAATCTCTTGCCGGATTCGGAGAGAACGCCCAGTTTTTCAGCGAGGAAGAGATTGAAGATCAATTGAGAAACAGGAAGATCGGACCCAGTGAAGCCCAACAAAGACTGGACGAATTGAAAAAGTTCAAGCAGGAAGGATGGTTCCAGCCTCATAAGTCCGCGGAATTGGAAGAACGTGTAGCTCAGCGAGCAGCCCAGGGTCTGGCCGGCTGGGGGGAAAACGCCGCACAATTTGCGCAGGACGAGTTGGACGAGAGCAGAAACTCCCTCCGTAAAGCTACCATCACGTCACGCGAAGAAGCCTCCAAAGCCGTGGATGATGCATGGAACAAGCTGCAAGAAGCCAAGAAAACCGTTGAAAAGAAGGGCAGCAGCTGGTGGAACGCAAGTAAGGACAAGACAAACGAGCTATCCGACGAAACGCAGAATGCCTACAACGAGGCGGTCAAGAACTACGAGTCCGCCAAGAAAACCCTGGACGAGTGGTCTGACAAGACTGCCACCAAGTTCTGGAGCAGCGCCGACGACGTGGCGAAGGTATCGCAAAACGTCGCTGCCAAGGCTCAAACAGCCGCAAACAAGGCCCGCGCCAAGACTCAGGAGAAGACTGGGAACTTCGACGAGCTGGAGCAGGAGCAATTGCTCGAGGAGTAATATAATTATCTATTCGTATATCTCAAATCATGACTCAGTAGCGCCATCGAGACCCCCTGTTGGTCGCCATCTTCGCCGTCGAGGGTTCCCTGCTGCCCATCGAACGTCACGCCGAACGGGCTTCGATCTCGAAACGGCTTCATTCCTTTTGACCCATGCGTATGTGACCTAAAAATTTCAAGCTAGCAACTGGAAACAAAGGTCAACAGCATCATCACCTTTGCAGATCAAGGAGCAGGCTATCATATCGTGTATCAGCGATTGCGGTTGCAATAAATTGATATGTTTGAGAAACTCTGAAAGTACGGAGTCAAGTTCAGTAACTTTAGATATCTTTAGCGGACATTTCGATGATCCATTTGGGATAAGGAGCAAGAATAAGAGCATATTTATACAGAGATGTCTGAGGGAAATAGGGAAGAGAATTCTAATGGTAGGTCATTGAAAGATGATGAAGTGGAAAAGTTTTTAAAAGTAACGCCGAATCTGTTCACGCCGGGAAGGTTACATCTATTTGATTCGTTAGACCTTTACACTTCGTTGATCAAATGCAGTAAATCTATCGAGCAAGGGGAAAGGTTGCATAATCTTTCTTGGAGAATAATGAACAAGGCTTTGTTAAGGGATAAGGATATAAACAGATCAAAGAAAAGAGATGGGCTGAAAAATTTGTACTACGTGTTGAACCCAATAGCTAATAAGCAGCCGTTAGGACAACAGCCGAGTGGGAATGTGGTTTCTAATGCGTCTAGTTCAAGTTCGACGCCTGGTCTGCGATCACCGTCAGCTCCGAAGAAGCGAGCGGTGCCGAGGATGGAACCGTTGGCTAAGACGCAGACTACGGGCGCTAGCAGTAAGTTGAATCACGGCAAGGAATCGCTTTTCGGCAACGCAAGGCAGCATAAATCGACTAGTGCCTTGAGTCACATTCAGCGAACGAAGAGCAATAAGAAAGAGGAACCACAAGTTATAGTGAGAGGATTTGACCCTAATACCGTCATTACGTCGCCTCCAAAGGTCAGCGAGGCTAAAAAACCAGGAGACAAGATAAAAAACACATTCTATATCGAGGCCACACCATCACCGGAACTTGATCGAAATAGCAGTTCTACTGTAGCGTTGCGCAAGCCATTGCCTTCCAGACAGGAATCGTTGTTTGGGAAACCAAAGACAGCAGAGAACGCTCCCACTTCTAGTCGGCGGAACAGTTTGTTTTTCAGCAGTGAGGAAGACGATGATGATGATTCTGGCTGGGACGAGGACTCCCCATTTTATGATGAGGACGATGACGTTTTTGATCATGACGATGATGAAGAAGATCAGTACTACAGGAAACAATGGGACAAGCTCCTTTTTGCCAAAAACGCTTCTACTAAATCATCGGGAAACAATACACCGAACTCAGCGTCGTCTCATGATCAAATCAAGCGAAGTTTGTTGAGTGGACTGTTTCTCAACGAACAAGCAAACTCCAGCAACAAGGCCTCCGCCACGTCTTCTGTCACCACAGCTAACGGAACGAGCGCTGCGTCTTACAGGGTTGTTGCCACTGGTAATCATGCTGCCCAGATTCATAATGACAAGAGAGCTGTCTATGGTACTAGTAACGTCAACGCCGTGGGGTCGGTGACCCCACCTGATAAAAGGTTACCAGAGGCTCTTCACAGAAACGCCAGGGGATCAAGTCGCGGAAGCTTCAGTAGCATTGTCTCCGAACAGACCAGGGAAAGATACACCGGCGAGTCAAATGCCCCACCAGCAGCACAAACCATCCTGCCGACGGCATTGTCCACCCACATGTTCCTACCGAACAACATTCACCAGCAAAGGTTGGCGATGGCTGCAGCCGCAAGCACAGACTCCAGGCGATCGCCGGCTTACGAGCCCAGGAGGAAAACCACAAGACGCGAATCGATAGATATACCCTCCAAGAACAAGAACAACAGCTTTATCAAGACTCGAATGGAAATCTCGAAAGAAGAGGATTTTGTAAGAGCTTACTCACGACGAAACTTATAGTTTAAAATCAACTGTAATGTAATCTTAATGTAATCAGTATTTAAAATTTCACTCGTACGAAGCGTCTTGTTTTTCGTAAGGCTTTCTTATTGAAAAATTTCAACATGCGATGAGATGAGCTATTCCAATGCTATATCACACAGAATTAGGCTAACACAAGACCACCGATCGTCATGCTTAGAAGGCAAGCCCGTGAGAGGAGGGAATATCTGTACCGTAAAGCACAGGAGTTGCAAGAGTCTCAGTTGCAACAAAAGAGAGATATTATAAAGAATGCCTTAGCCCAAGGTAAACCACTACCGAAGGAGTTGGCCGAGGATGAGCAATTACAAAAAGACTATAGATATGATCAAAGCATTCAAGACAATGCGGCTGAGGAATCGGTCGATGATGAATATGCGGCAACAAGTGGTCTAAGCGATCCAAGAATCATTATAACCACTTCGAGAGATCCAAGCACCAGGTTGTCTCAATTTGCTAAAGAGATAAAACTTCTATTTCCTACTGCTGTGAGATTGAACAGAGGTAATTACATCATGAGCAATCTCGTTGGTGCGTGTATTAAGTCCGGCACTTCAGATCTAGTTATTTTACATGAGCATAGAGGTGTTCCTACGTCACTGACCATATCGCATTTCCCACACGGTCCCACGGCCTATTTTACATTGCACAACGTTGTGTTGAGACACGATATACTGAACCGTGGAAACCAGAGTGAAGTCAACCCACACTTGATCTTTGAAAATTTCACCACAACGTTAGGTAAAAGAGTGGAATGTATATTGAAGCATCTTTTCCCACCTGGGCCCAAGAAGGACTCGCCAAGAGTGATCACTTTTGTCAACAAAGGTGACTTTATCAGTGTCAGGCAACACGTCTATGTGCGTACTCGTGAAGGTGTAGAGATCGCTGAAGTAGGGCCCAGGTTCGAAATGAGACTCTTTGAGTTGAGATTGGGTACTCTAGACAACAAAGACGCAGACGTGGAATGGCAGTTGAGGAGATTTGTCAGGACAGCCGCAAGGAAGGATTATTTGTAAGGTTTAAATGTATTTTCACGGTTTTTATACCTATATGTGATATCTCGATTACCATAGAAACTATAAACCATCAAATAAAGAATAACAAAATTTAACGAGACGGGGTTGAGTTCGCAAGACGTAGTTGAATTCGAACTATGACTATTAGTGATGACAAAAAATAAAACAAAATAAAAACAATACCTTCAATTTGCAACGTTTTCCTTTCTGTTGCTTATCCTTCTTTTCAGAGCTTCGCCGACTTTTTCTGTTTGTAAAGTATCATCATACATCAAGACGTTATTAATTGATGGTTGTGGAAACATGCCAGCACTCTTTCGTCTCCTTATTATCGACGGACCACCAAGACTCGTTGATGGGCCCGCATTCGAGTAGGTTCTTGCAATAAACAGTGGTGACGTGCCTCCACCGTTGTTTACACTATTCTGTGTGTTTGAACGTGAGATTCTGGATCCGATCAACTGTCCTGGTTGCGCAGCTGGCGGTGGCAGCGAAGAGTGGTGTGGCATTTCTTCCTCTTCATCAGTCGAGAGTTCATCACTGCCGCTAGAGTCTATGTGGAAATTTGATCTGCCCGAGCGGGGCAGCGCCTTGCCCTGCTTCCCCAGGCCCGTGTTCGACACGTTAGCGGAGCTTTTCGACCTTGCCTGTTGTGTGCGAGGGTAAGACGCAGCCGGCATGGTGGGGGACCTTGTCAAAAGCGTATTAGAGTACCGTCTTGTGAGTGTGCAACCCGGTGTAGCGCACGTATTCGAATCACGTCTCTTGATGAACGGATTGGAGAAATTTGTTGTGACCAATGGCCTTTGCGGACCGGATTTGATGTGCGAGGACGAGAAGGAATGCGACAAAGGCGGTTTCCTCATACAGCTCTGTGGATTGTGTGCCATCTCATCGGACAGCATATCTGCGTACGAGTAAAATCTCAGTGTTCTTGGGTTTTCTTGTTGGCCGGAATTCGAATTCGAGTAACTCCTCGACAACGACAGCGGAGGAATAGACGGAGACGAGGGTGAGTTGCCGCTAGTACAGTTGTTGTGATTAATATTATTTGTACTATTGTTGCTCGACGTAATCGTGGCACTAGAGTTGCTTTTCGTTCTGCCAAGAGCCATATCAAGCCCGATAGTCGAAGGCCTGCGCATATAAACGATATCCATATCGTCCAAATCTGCGTTTTCGTCAGTCACTATGGAGCAACCAGCGTCCAACGCTGGTGCTACAAAGTTTTCCAACGTACGACGATGGTCCAGACTGGGCATCACATACTCCGGCGAATGTCCCTCCAATGGAGGCGAATGTGGTAACGTTGTCGAGCTGGCACGTGAGTGGAGACCTGGAAACTGATTACTATATTGTCTGGACAACAAACTCGCGGTGCTGCCATGCTTCGAAGGAACATTGGTAGGCGAATTGGAAGTCATTAAACCTGGATCCTCCACATTTCTTTCAAAGATCAATGAATTATTCGTATCACTCAAAGTCGGAGAAGGAGGACATGTTGAATAAGATCGAGTACTGCTGCGCGAAAGCGACGCCTCGGTCATGCTCATCCTGATGCGTTGTTCAACTTACCAAAGTTATCGTACTTCGTAGTAGTTAATTATATCAACTTGGTCAACGTGTTGGATCGCGGGATCTTTATAACAACGAGAGACAGAAAGAAAGAGGGAAACTAATCAGGGTTTTAAACCAAGGTGACATATAAGAACGGAAAGAGAGAAGAAAGAAGAGAGAGAGTGCAAGAGAGAGAGTGAGAGATAGATTGACCAACAAGCAGGCGAGTATTGAGTATAGAGACAAAGAAACATAAGACAAGAAGCGATTACATGACGAGAGAGACGCAAGGCACACCGGACAAAGATCCACCGGCATTCCCTCCGGTCACGTGCATTACATATGAAGAGATAGCACAGCCAGGAAGACGGTGCAGTTTGCAGCCACAGCAGGCCGGAAGGGCAGAAATAAGGGGTATACTCACTATTGACGACAAGGGGCTGGCTGCCAAAAATGCCTCATACGGGCGGGTAAATACCATGGGAAGTATATATATGGCGAAATTGGAGCTGGGCGGCTACTCTAGAGGTAGAATTTTTTTTTGAGACGAATGTGAGATTTGCGAGGTAGTTCTACTACTTGAAAGAATTTTGTGCAGATTTTATCTTGGATGCCGCCCTGAAGATATGGGGTTGAGTGGCAGCGTTTTAGTAGCGATATTATTCTTAGTATTTTTGATTAGCGCGGGAAGAAGACTGAAGAGCTGCAATATGCGAGATCGGTGTCCTTGGCCTTCACGTTTTGTCCGGAATAGGCAGTGGTTGAAATACCACGGGAGTTTGGTAGAGGGAATGAAAGTCAACGGCGGCGCCAAGACGACAATAGCGTTGTAGAGATGGAAGTGACACGTGTCACTCAGTGCCACGTGACCTTCCTTTCAGGGAGGGTCTGATAAGCAAGCTTTTCTACCCCTGCATTATCGTGTTGATGCCGTGTGGCAGGGAGGGAAGATGGCAACCCTGAAATAAGGGATGCTGTGTGTCACTTTGTACGCAAAGCGCGTAGGTGATTGAAAATGGCGCAGATGTGCGGGTAACAGACGTTAGGTCTAGTATATAAAGGCACGGGCAAACAGTGGTGTGGTGGTGCTATGCTTTTTTCTCATCTACATTGTCGGCCTTGGTACAGTGTCGCGGTGGTGCACAGGTCTTAGTATAGTAGTAGTAAGACACAGTGTACACGTGACAAGTAGTTTTGTCAATTCCATTAAAAGGTGTGATGATCAAATAAATTACTGCGTTATCGTATTGATGGAGGGTATCAAATCATCACTGTTTAAGTACATGATGTGGATACGTTCCGGGAAACCAGCTTTAACTTTGACTGACTTGCATGGAACACAGTTTGTAAAGTGATCTTGTCTCTGTTGTAGTAGGATGTGATGTTAACATTTTTTTCGTGCACTTTCTTATTTGATTAGCCCAGGTATGAGACTTAGTGGACCAGGCACAGGAGGATACGATGAGCCGCTCGCTGTGGAGACCGCTGTTCCTGCGATGGAATTCCCGTGCTTCCCTCATCGACGCTGGTAAGCTGGAGTTTAGTAGAAGAAATCATGTGATCGAGAAACATTTGACCAGTTATTATCCATCGATGTCAACGGTACCGAGTGATAGCCTGGTAAGCATTGAGCAGTTTCACAATGTTTATTCGTCTGTGCAGGTTGATGATCCAGAGGCTTCTTGCAGAGTAAACGGTAGGATCAAGAATATACGGTTCTCCGGTAAGAAAATCTGCTTCATCGATCTTTGCAACACGCGAACTACGAGTTCATTGCAACTAATCCTTAATTACAACAAGGTCAATGATGTATCTCTCGAGCGGTTCGAATCTGAATTACGTTTCTTAAAAGTCGGGGACTTTATTCAATGTTTTGGGTATCCAGGTCTTTCGCAGAGACAAAAGACAGTTTCTTTGAAATGTACAGAGTTGCCTCGAGTCCTCTCGTGTGCGCAACTGCCTTTACCACCCAGGCTCAGTGACACGTCCAAAATTAAACAGAATCGGGTCGTAGACTACCAGGTTAACCGCCAAGCGTTAGAGACGCTCATGATTCGCCAAAAAATCATCAGCTCAATCCGCAGTTGGCTCAATGAGCGCGGATTTGTTGAAGTCGAGACACCGATACTGTCTGCGCAGAGTAACGGTGCGGCGGCTGAACCGTTTGTCACAAGGTCCAACTCGCTACCGAAGGAGTCTGCCACGTTGGAGATGAGGGTGGCCCCAGAGTTGTGGCTCAAGAGATTGATTATCGGTGGCTTTGATAAAGTGTACGAGATCGGTAAAGTGTTTAGAAACGAGGGAATCGATGCGATTCATAACTGTGAGTTTACAACCCTCGAATTCTACCAAACTTTCATTTCAATGGATCAGCTAATCTCCCTGTCTGAGTCCTTGTTCAAGAAAATTGTCTTGGATCTGCGTGAACACCACTCGAATGAGGTACTTGAGGCTTTGATAAAAGAACTCGACAGCACAAACTGGAAATTCCACAGGGTAGAGTTCCTGCCAATGTTGTCGCAAGAGCTTGGTGTGGATTTCACACAGATCGACCTGAGCGATACGAGAGCGCTATACAACGTAACACCTCAAGAGCTAAACCTTCCTCACAATTTATCGCCACAGCAGATACTGAACAAACTTTGTTCGGCCTTTATCGAACAGAAACATTGCAATTCGTTGCTGCCCACAGTACTGTATCATCATCCGACAGTGATGTCTCCTCTAGCCAAGACCAACACTAAAGATCCAACAGTCACCAAGAGATTCGAAATTTTCATCAGAGGACAGGAGTACATTAATGCTTACGAGGAGGAGAACTGTCCACAAATGCAATTGGCCAAGTTCCAGCAGCAAAATGAGGCAAACAGACTATACAAGGACAAGGAGTCCCTCAGCATCGACCACCGATACGTCGAGGCAATGAAGTGGGGCATGCCGCCTATCGGCGGATTTGGCCTGGGCATCGATAGGCTGTGCATGTTGTTGCTAAACAAGACTAGGATCGAAGAAGTTTTAACCTTTGGATGCCTCGATGATGTAAATAGACAATAGTTCTTGTATATACCAAACTTACAGAATTACAACAAAACATAAATCACACAAATTTACGAAACTGCGCAACCTCGGCAAGAGAAAGCAAGAGTTTGACCCAATCGAAGATGAGCTCAGTGGACTCCATCTGCCATCATCAGATCTAACTGTACTTCTACTGGTAAGCCTATGTTTACAACTATTCAAGCTAGCGACGCGTAAAAAAATGGCATTCGTTAAGGCGTCACTTCAAAGGTTCTCTTTCACAAGGGCAGAGAGATAAACCAATTGGCCATCACTACGCGCCACAGAATCACCGAATACTCCTATAATGTCCGCATTCCCGCCAACGGTCGAAAAAGCCCTACACTCGTTGCACACCACCACCAGCTCATCGCCTGTACCTCAGGATGTCGTGGGAGCAACATCACCGGTCATTATGGGTGTTGATGAGGCAGGCCGTGGTCCTGTACTGGGGCCAATGGTTTACGGGATCTGTTACTGTACTCAAGAATACCAGGATACTGTTTTAATTCCAAAATATGGATTCGATGACTCGAAGAAACTTACCGATGAAGTTCGACGTGATCTGTTTGCCAAAATCTACCGGGGCGAGATCATCGGTGTCGGTTACGCTACCACCTGTATTACTCCATCTGATATTTCAAGCGGCATGCTGCGTTTCCCACCATCCAAGAATTACAATTTGAACGAACAAGCACACGATGTGACGATGGGACTGATACAGGGCGTTATCGACAGCGGCGTCAACCTGGACCACGTCTATGTTGATACCGTGGGCCCTCCGGCGTCGTACCAGAAGAAACTGGAGGACCGGTTCCCCAACGTGAAATTCACGGTCGCCAAGAAGGCAGATTCGCTCTACTGCGTCGTGAGTGTCGCCAGTGTGGTGGCCAAAGTAACAAGAGACGTCATCGTTGAGCAATTCAGAACACAGCCAGACGAACAGATTGGCTCTGGATACCCATCAGACCCCAGAACAACCGCGTGGTTGCGCAGCAACCAAAAACCACTCTTTGGTTGGCCCAATGAGATGACCAGGTTCTCTTGGCAGACTTGCCAAACGCTAACGAGCAACACGACTACGGGTAGCGTCCCAATCGAGTGGGAAGAACAGTACATCGGATCCAAGAAGAACATGGCCCAGCAGTGGGCTGCCAAGGCTGCTGCAAATAAAGAGTCGCTTGTTACTCTCGATAACTGGTTCAATTGACCAGATCTGAAGTCAGAATGCCTACATAGCGGTCGTACTTGAAGTTCCGCTTAATGATAGCCCAAGTCGTGTGCCGTATGCCGCGACGCTCGAGGGAGAGGGCTAGTTGGAAAATTCATGAGGAGTTCCCGTGTAGGATCAGTTCCCAAGTTTTGAATGAGAAGTCCTTTACAAGGAACTGATCTTTTGAACAGTTCACCTTTGTGACGAGACTGGAGGTTGTAGAGATTGACCATATCAACCCATTTTTCAGGATAAGAATTTTTCTGGGTTTTTTTGGCTGTGATTGACGCAATCTAGTATAATAGGATTCAATCCCCTTCTTCCAAGGTCACGTTCTGTTTGTTGATATTCTAAAGTAAAGAGACTATTCATCATGTCTTCGTTATTGAGGGTCATTCCAAGGGCCACTAGAGCTTCAGTGCTGTCTGCTGCCAGATACCAGTTCCAATTCAGATGTTACGCATCTTATCCGCCACATACTGTGATAGGTATGCCTGCACTTTCACCAACCATGACACAAGGTAACTTGGCTGTTTGGAGTAAGAAAGAAGGTGATAAATTGAGTCCTGGTGAGGTGATTGCAGAGGTTGAGACTGATAAGGCTCAAATGGACTTCGAGTTCCAGGAAGAGGGTTACCTGGCTAAGATCTTGGTTCCAGAGGGTACCAAGGACATTCCTGTCAACAAACCTATTGCTGTTTACGTTGAAGAAGAGTCTTATGTGTCAGCTTTCAAAGATTTCAAGATCGAGGATTCGTCGCCAAGGGCCGCTAGTGAGCCGGCTAAGAGCAAGGATACTGAAGAAAGTAAGGAAAAGAAACCTTCCAAGTCCGCTGGTGGCGAAAAGAAGGCTTTTTCTGCTAAATCTTCTGCTCCAACAGACAGAATCATTGCCTCTCCTTTGGCTAAGAACATTGCTTTGGAGAAGGGTATTGCTTTGAAGAATGTCACCGGTACTGGTCCTCACGGCAGAATCACAAAGGCCGATATCGAAGCTTACTTGGAGAAGGCTCCGGCAGCATCTTCGGGTGCTGGTGTTGTGGCACCATCTGCCACTGCTTCTTACGAAGATGTTGAAATCACTACCATGAGAGGTATCATTGGTAAGCGTTTGCTAGAGTCTACTCAAAACATCCCCTCGTACATCGTATCTTCTGAGATCTCCGTCTCAAAATTATTGAAATTGAGAAAATCTCTAAACGCTACCGCAAACGGTAAGTACAAACTATCCATCAATGATATTCTGATCAAAGCCATCACTGTTGCTGCAAGAAGAGTTCCAGATGCCAATGCTTACTGGTTAGAAGAGCAAGGTATTATTAGAAAGTTCAAGAACGTCGATGTCTCTGTTGCTGTGGCCACCCCAACTGGGTTGTTGACTCCAATCGTCAAGAACGCGGAGTCTAAGGGTTTGACCACGATCTCAAGTGAGGTGAAGGAGCTTGTTTCACGTGCAAAGATCAACAAGTTGCTTCCAGAGGAATTCCAAGGTGGTACCATCTGTATCTCTAACATGGGCATGAACGATGCTGTTTCAGTCTTCACCTCCATCATCAACCCTCCACAGTCGACCATCTTGGCCGTCGGTACTGTTAGGAGAGTAGCAGTGGAGGACACAGGCTCCGAGAACGGCATTTCTTTCGATGACAAGATCAACATCACAGGCACTTTCGACCACAGAACTATTGATGGTGCCAAGGGTGGTGAGTTTATGAAAGAGTTGAAGGCCGTCATCGAGAATCCTCTAGAATTGCTGTTGTAAAAAAAGACAAGATAAACCATGACATGGAGCTAGCTCGTCTAATGCAGGTAGGTAGTAAGTAAACTAAACTCAATCAGTCCAAGTGGCTGGAATAGAAGATATTCTATACTATATATCTCATTAGTGGTTAATCGTTGTTAGAATCATCGCCATGAACGAGCATATTTTTTCAAGATAGTTGAAGCTGAAAGGCTAGCAAGTTAATGAAGAGGAACACAACCATCATTAACAAGGCTAAAGTACCGTGTATATATCAAGAATGGCTCTTTTCCCCTCCTTCATCTTGAGTGACGAGTCCAAGGAGAATATCTCCAAGATCATAAACATGACCCACACAGTAGCCCACTACGGTTGGATTCCATTTATCCTGTATTTGGGTTGGGCCCACACTTCCAACAGGCCAAACGTGTTGAATTTGCTGTCGCCACTACCAAGTGTTTAAACATTCAGGATTGGTTGCGCATCTTTTGTTGCTTCACTTAATGACAGGTGGTCCATGTACATATCTTCTGTATCTACAATGTAAGTAGTTAAAAATTTAACACTCATCAAGAAACGGTAAGAGCCTCTTACGAGTGCGAATGGTCAACTGAACTCTGCCGGCTCGGTTCTTTTACCTTTAGATAGACCCATCTTAGGAAGGATGCCTGTAGTCGATCAAGAAACCTGATCAAACAAATAGAAGAGAGCACCATCAAATGGATTCTGGCTTGACTCCCATCCAAAAGGAGGTGATTGCTGGTCTTACCACAGGCTCCATTACAACGATTGTAACTCACCCATTGGATTTAGTCAAGGTTAGACTACAACTTCTAGCAACTAATTCAGATAACCTGGGATACTGGTACGTTCTACGATCATTGAAAGAAAGCGCCAATGGGAATAGTAGTCAGTTACTTAAAGAAGCATACCGTGGACTGAGCATCAACTGGCTCGGTAACGCAACGGCTTGGGCACTTTACTTCGGACTTTACAGAGCCAGTAAAGATCTAGTTTACAAATCACAATTCCTAGAGACTCGAACAAATGACGACCACCTTAAAAGGGACGCGGAAATGTCTTCTTGGATGTATCTATCAGCGGGGGCAATGAGCGGAGCATTGACATCTATTGTCACCAATCCTATATGGG
Source organism: Torulaspora gathmanii (assembly GCA_030580195.1). Taxonomy (NCBI): domain Eukaryota; kingdom Fungi; phylum Ascomycota; class Saccharomycetes; order Saccharomycetales; family Saccharomycetaceae; genus Torulaspora; species Torulaspora gathmanii. Next base: position 103,122 of record JAKTSM010000013.1, on the reverse strand, counting down.
TGATAAAGACAAGAATAATGTCAACAAGTGCGAGAGAAGCGACTTCATATAGATCTACAACCGATGGTTTCAGGCGATTACTAAAAGATGAAGGAGTTAGTGGATTATGGCGAGGTCTTGCGCCTTCGTTACTCGGAGTATCACAGGGTGCAATTTATTTTATGATTTACGATACATTAAAGCATCGATTCAGTTCTATGAGTCGTTCCAATGGGGAATCAAGCGAGAGGAAAACACTCAAGAATTCTGAAACTTTCCTTATCTCATCAATTAGCAAAATTGTCTCTGTCACAGCCGTTTATCCATTTCAATTATTGAAATCTAATCTTCAAAGCTTTGAAGCTGAAAGAAAACATTACACATTTACAGAGTTAGTGCGATCGATTCATGAAGCTGAAGGTTTAACGGGGTTTTATAAAGGGCTCTGGGCCAACCTTTTTCGTGCGATACCTTCGACATGTATCACATTCTGTTTGTATGAGAACGTCAAGAACTTCATATGAGAAAGTTGTCATATCCTGTTTCAATAAAAATTGTATTAATTTTGTGTAAGGTACAAATGAGTAAGTATAAACACAATAGTATACCAATGGGGGTTCACTTTATTCCAAAGTTTGCCACAATGGGCAACAAAGTCAAAGTGAGAAAGAGTGAGAAACAAAATTGATGTATTTGATACCAAAGTATTCTCATTGTCGAATTTAGTAACCGAAAGTGGCCAATTTCTTAGCAGCTTCAGATTCAGCAGAAGCAGCAGTGGCAGCGACAACCTTCTTGTTGAAAGCTCTCTTCTTGGCGTAGAATTCAGCAGATCTGACCTTTCTCTTCTCTTCCAACTTGGCGACGACATCTTCGTATTTCCAGCCGACAGAAGAAGACAACTTACCCAAAGTGGTGTATTTTCTACCTGGCTTCAATCTCAAGACTCTCAAAGCTTGTGGGACAACAACTCTCTTCTTCTTGTCGTATGGAGGTGGAACACCTTCGAAGACCTTTAAACGTTCCATGGCAGCCTTACCACGTGCAGTCTTGTGAGAAACCATACCACGGACAGCCTTGTAGAAGATTCTGGATGGAGCTCTGAAGTGGAATGGACCACGGGTTTTGTTGAAAGCAGTAGCCTTTCTCAAGTAGTCGTGGTACTTCAACTTGTTTCTGAAGAATTCACCGGAGATGTTCAAAGACTCAGCTCTGACAACAACAATCTTTTGACCGTTCAACAATTGCTTAGCAACGGTAGAAGCCAAACGACCCAACAAATGGCCCTTACCTAGTTAAAATCAATCTTGTTAGTATAAAATTCAACAACTCTGTAACCAATAGCACAATCGCTTGAACTTGTGATACGATTGGGCAACCATTAACATTAATCTTGGTGTTACCACTTTCACAAAGTCCTGCAGGATCCGACGATATTCACAGGTCTGCTAGTGATCTCAGCGACTGGGCTATTCATATGCTTCCGTAATTGTACGTACCATCAATGACAACAACTGGTTCGAAAGTAGACATCTCTTCTGCTTGGCTGTTTAATCCTCAAACAATTCGAAAATTGATTCAAGCGAATTATAGACGTCTATATGTTGTATAATTGAACTATCGACATAGTTTCGCATAGTTTTTCATTCGGTATTGCGACCTCACAGGCGGTTCTGCCTACGCCTCCCACTAACCACAGGCCCGCTCGACAGAAGCCCTCTGCGAGAGTGCGCGTCTAGGCAGAGCTCTATCAGTTTGCTTACTGAGAGCAGTGTCTGTGCCACTGCGAAGCGTGGACAGGCTGCGGCCACGCGCTGGGCAGAGCTGGCAAGGCCAGCTCAGGCATCTGTGCGGTCAACGCGACACCCGTCACGCCGCGAGGCCGCACGCGAGATGGCGCATAGAGGCAGCAAAAGTTTGAAAAATATAGCAAGCGAGAACACGGGGTTCACGGATGTTGTGTAAGAGTCATGGTGTATGGATGTCATGCAAACAGTCATCGTATTAGCCAGTTATATGACAGTGTCAGCGTAGAACTTAGCGATGTACTCACCTAGCGTATTCCCACTGATGAGACTTCCTTTTAACCTCTTAGCATCGCTGCCTTGACGATTAGTGAACTTGAAAAGCTCTTCACGTGGAAATGTAAGGATGGTTCGGAGCATTGGGCTATCTGGAACTGTGCTGTTGGCAATCGCTCGTAATTTCAGTAGGAGATCTCGTAGAGCCAGGTGGGATTCGCTCGGTGAGCACTTCGACTGGGTGTTTCTAAACATTATCTCAAGTCCTTGAAGAACTAAAAGGATTTTGAAGCGTACTTGATTCGGCGAGTCCGCATCTTTACTGTTCTGTTTCTGTTGTTGTTGTATCTTATCCATGTTAAGCATTTGAACTACCTTGTTTACTGTGACAGCAAGTTCGGTGAGGTCTAAGCATGTAATAATTCTTATGCGATCGTAGATGTCTTTGGTATGTGGTGGCATAAGCAGTTGGAACTCTTTTAAGGGAAACCGATTTGTCGCGTCGATGTAGTAGAGTGTGCTATTCTTGTTGTCGGCAACTATTTGTAGCATCAGCCGAGCCAGTTCATCCTTGGGGGGTGACCTCCAGGCTGAAAGCAGCTTAAGATCACTGTAATCGGTGGCAAGCATCCTATACTTCTCTTACATCGGTTGAGATTTACATGCGATGAGGTCCGCGTTTAGTATATTTACATTAAAAATCAATTTAATACGTAACTTACATCCAATACACATACAGAGACGAATTCTACGATAAACACAGTCCAATGAGCATATGTAGTTACTCGTTAGCTATCGTTATCTTGGCACCTTCTGTATCTAACATCAGCTCCTTCCCACCCTGTTGATTTTGTTGTCTTTTGAGAGGTGATGATGCAACATCTTTTGTATCCAAATCACCCGGTACTTCATGATTTAATCCCGACTTCGCAGAGCCTTCGGTGCTTGAGTTCTTTCTTTCATTATTGCTCATCACCGCTGGTGTATTGTTGACGGAGCTAAACTGGAGAAGGTTCCACACTCCGGGGGAACTTCTATTGGTGAGCTTTTCACCAGTCGCACCGTTTGTTATGTCTTGTGCCTCATCATTTTGGCTGCTTTTCTTGGCCTTCTCGCCTGAATTTTCAACTGTGAGAAGGTTTGCGTCGTTATTTTGACTTGCTACAGGAGATCTACTCTGTTGAGCGCTGCCTCGCTCTGGAGTATAGGCCTCCATGGCCGTTATATGGAAAGCTTTGGTAGGAGAGCGCAATATTGACGAGTGTGAAGGGGATAAATGAGATGCCGATGAATCAGTGATTATTGGCGGAACATTTCTGGGCGGAATTGAATATGATCCTGATGATGGTACAGTCGAAGCTGTTGAATTAGATGCATTTGTAAAGGATACAAGCGCGTTGTTGGTAGGGTTCTGATCTACACGAGGTCCTGAAGTTGGCGGAGGCATCAGTCGAGTGGGCTGAAGCTGTTGAGAAGGTTGCCGCTGTTGATCTGATGGCATCAAATTTTGTGATGGGGGCGCCGAAACAGCATCTGCGGGAGAAACTGGTATGGATGATGAGTCGACTTGTGATTGTGGTTGAGACTGTGGATTCGATTGATTGTTGGCTCTTGTCCGGTTATGCATATTTTGCAGCTTTATAACCGCCTGTTCAGGTGTGTAGTCTGATTGCGATGGTAAAGAGTTGTATTTGGATAAGTGCAACTGCAGTTGCCTTGCCACTGATGAACCACGTCTAACTTTACCGATCTTCCCAGCGTTCCATTTACTCAAAAAATCACGTTGATACTCTTCACTGATTCGCCACTTCATACCCTTTCCCGGCTCGTTGGGCCTTCTTGGGACTTTCTCGAAAGCCTTATTCAGAGAAAGATTGTGCCTAATAGAGTTTTGCCATCCGCTCTTGGCAAATCTGTAATACGCATAATTCGAGGAAATGTATTTGTAAATGTCAGCCAGAGAGATTACGCCTTCCCTGGTCGATAGAATGGCCTGAGTAATCATGGTCGCGTATGAATGTGGAGGTTTGACATTCTTATTCTCATCTCTAGACAGATCAGAGGCGAAATCGAGAGACTGTGGAAAACCAATCTGTGACAAAGACGGATTGGGACCTGTGTACGATAGATTCAAATCATTGTGGACCGCTTGGCCGTTGCTTGTTCCTGGTGTGAGCATAACCCCGCCATTATTAATATTAGAAGGTCCGCCGACAAACTGGGCGTCTGCGTTCAATTGCATGGCAGGGCCAAACTCACCATGGTTACTGGTACCATTGCCATACATTTTGAAAGTTCTGATCTGTTGTTGTTGGGGCTGTTGTGGCGGCTGTCGCTTTAAATAATCCGATTCTTTCAAAATGTCATAAAGCAGGGCGTTGATATCATTAGAACGATAACCACTATTCACTGCAGTGCCATATCTAGCCACAAGTTTGGGTATCAAATGATTGATACATGCCTGCGATACCAACGGCTCTTGCTCCGGGAGTATAAACATCATCTGAGTGCCACCGATATCCAAGATGGTACCTGATGTCAGCAAGACAGGTGGGGCCGCAGGTCCCACCGGTACTCTCTTGAAATTAACTTTAGCACCATTCCTTCCCAACACCAACAGTTCCCAACCACCATGCTGCATATTGAATTTTATCACTGCATGCTTTCTAGAAACAACTTTCGCAGGTCCTAAATCGATATCAATTGTGTTCAGACCATCCTTGACATCCACATTCGGTACATGGACAGCTGTATCGGTATTCCGACCAATGGAGATCTCTAGCCCTTTCACATAGTATGTCCAGTCCGTTCCTGAAATCTTGGCATATGCCTGCACTTCAGTCGCCAAATTTCGGTCGTTGGAGTACTGCTTCGAAACCATTGTAGCCTGATCAGGTCCTTGCAACACCGATATTACAGCATTTGTAAATGCTTGGTGTTGCTGAGGACTGTACGCACTAGCATTAACCCCATTCAAGTAGTCAACATTCTGATTTAAATCCTTATCTAAAGGATTCTCGCGTGACATCTTGCACTTTACTAAAATCTCTTGAACTCTCAGTAAACTCTCACACTCTTTCAGCGTTTCCCACACTCATGAAGGAGTGAATCAGGGATTATTAAATTTATCTTGATCTCGGAAAGTAAAACCAAAGCCAAAGCTCTTTCCTTATTGTTCTCTTTGATGTAAAGCAGTCTCTCTAAGCACTACAATCACAAACCATCCAATAGCTACCAGATGACCTCTTGTTGTAACCAATTTGCAGGTTTACTTATTCTTCAAGATTGTTTGTTTACCATTTGGAAAAGAAAACATCATCTTAAGAGAGACAATCAAATTTTTTGGCAGAGAATTAGGGAATCAGAATCAACGTTTTTGCAGCAAAGGGCAAAAAAACCTCGCTTTCCCCTTCTCGTCAAAAACGACACTGATAGGGCTGCTTCTTAGGGCTTAATAACGGCTCGGCGGCAAAATTTAAAGGACAGACATAGAAAGAGTGATTCTCTTACTTACTTCACACTCTTGACCGTATCCATGCCACGAGGACACTGAGATATCCATGATGAATTTACATATGTTTGTTAACATTGTACTGGGATGTTCTGCTTGCTTAACAGTGTGAATGGGAGAATACGGGAGGAAATATTGTTTTTGCCCTGGGAATAACCGCCGAAGGGCATAGCATCAAGATGCTTTGAAGGCGAAGGAATGAAGAGGAAATCTCTCTTGCAATTGAGCTGTGTGGCGATGGAAGATTGACGGTATCGTTTGGCGAGGTTCCTGTACAAGACTTTCATCAGGTTGGTCACGGGAGCAGCCAAGCTCTGTTGGCATTCCTTGACAGTACAAGTCTTTAGGTCGTTGTAAACATCTCCGGAGGAGTTCAGAAGTCATGATTGATCTAATGCCGCCTATAAGAATTGCAGGTCACGGGACCGAGTCGGGCCTGTTGACTTTAACGGGCGCGTACTATTGATGCGATAAGATCCATCTGCGGAAAAGCGTGTGGCAACACCACCTGGCTGACCATGTCCGTGTGGTGCGGCGCCTTCTTTGGAAAACAAGAAACGATGAGATAGTCTTGGAAAAAAAGCTGAAAAAATGTTTGGAAGGTTATGTCACTTGAATTAAGAGGGTGCTTTACATGATTAACGCAGTAGTGGTGTATTAGTCTGACTTGTCGCCGCTTGTTTTCCACTATAGTGCCGAAGCTACCTCCTCATTGTTCATGAACCCGGCAGTTCAGTGGCTCATCATACGCAACTTTGCCAAGTTTACAATTTAAATTCCGAGAACAATGGTGGATCTACAACAGCAGTTGTTACAAAATAAAAGAAGAAGAGTGACGAGAGCGTGTGACGAATGTAGAAAGAAGAAAGTCAAGTGTGATGGCCAGCAACCTTGCATTCATTGTACCGTTTATTCCTATGAATGTACCTACAACCAACCGACCAAAAGAAGTAGTTCATCGTGCTCGGCGCCCGCACAACAGTCGCAGAATGTAAAATGGCAAACACAAGCAGGAAATGTCAATTCTAATGGACCTACAAATAGTAATATTGTAACACCGAGTGCAGCGACAGTAGCACCAGCAAAGAAGTCCACTAGTCGAGAATCAAAATTGCAATCTCAAGTCAACAGATACAGGGCACTCTTTCATGAGATCTTACCAGATTTACCGGATATCGATTCGTTAGATATTCCAACGTTTACTCAAATTTTCCGCAATTTTAGCTCCAACGCGCAGTATCCTTCCTCAATTTTACAAGATACTATCAAAGAGTATTTATTGATTGCCAACGATGCAACTCCATGCTCTTCAAAAACAACAACTCCAGATGGAAGTAGCTCAAACAGCGGACGCAATAGTCTCCTCGGTGCTGATGTTGTCGAGTCCATTGATGGGTCCATTCAGTCCCATATGGGTAGAGAAATTAAGATTATTTTGCCTCCAAAATCGATTGCCTTACAATTTTTAAAAAATGTCTGGGAACATTGCTGTGTTCTACTGAGGTTTTACCATAGGCCGAGTTTCATCAAACAATTTGATGAATTGTACGAAACAGATCCTCAGAATTATACCCACGATCAAATGCAGTTCCTGCCCTTATGCTATTCAACAATGGCCGTGGGTGCGCTATTTAGCAAGTCAATGAATGTAGCGACAGACCGAACGCAAAACACTGACAGAGAAATGGACAGTAATAATGAAGACAACAAAGATGATGACTCTGTTTCGAGAGATAAGTTTTTGGAAGATGAAGGTTACAAGTATTTCATTGCGGCAAGGAAACTTATAGATATAACTAATGCGCGCGATCTCAATTCTATTCAGACAATACTAATGCTAATTATTTTCCTCCAATGTTCAGCGAGATTGTCCACCTGTTACGCCTATATTGGGGTGGCTATGAGAAGTGCACTGCGTGAGGGACTTCATAGATCGTTGACTGTAGATTCAGGATTTACTCCTATTGAAATAGAGATGAGGAAAAGGCTATTTTACACCATATATAAGCTTGACATCTATGTCAATGCTATGTTGGGACTTCCAAGGTCTATTTCACCTGCTGACTTCGATCAAACTCTTCCTCTAGAACTATCTGATGAAGTTATTACTGAAGATGGTTATTTCCCAGAAAGAGAAAATAATGCTCTCTCTAGTGCTGGAATTGCCAACCATCATACAAAATTGATTCTAATTCTGGACGTCATTGTGCGAAAGTTGTATCCCATCAAGAAAACAAACAATTTGATTTCACACGATGTTGTCACTGAATTAGAAATGAAGCTTAGAGAGTGGCTGGACGGCTTGCCCCCTGAGTTGATCCCTGGTTTGAAAGAAGTGCCAAAGAAGTACGAAACGGCCAACAAACTTTTACATTTATCCTTTTTCCATGTCCAATTGATACTCTACAGACCATTCATGCATTATCTGTCCAGAAAAGTTGTCGCAAACAATCCAGACTCACTTTCAATCCAGCGGGCCCGGAATTCGATCAGTGTGGCAAGATCTGCAGTGAAGCTAGCCCAAGAAATGCTGGCAAAAAATTTGTTAACAGGCTCTTATTGGTACGGGAGCTATACAATTTTTTACTCTGTCGCTGGATTGTTATTTTATATTCACGAAGCCCAGCCGTTGGATAAAGAAAGCGCTCTCGAGTACGATGAGATTCTGAAGGACGCTGAAATAGGGAGAAATGTTTTGCTGCAGCTTAAAAATACGAGTATGGCGGCCGACAGGACCTACAACTTGCTGAATAAGATTTTTGAAAGATTGAATTCCAAGACAATTAAGCTTTCAGCAATTCATGGCAATTCAGAGCAGCGGTCACTTAGAAAAGACGAAAAGCAGGTATCTTCTTTAGAGCAAACGACAATTGCCCCTCAGCAGATTGCAGACACTCGTAGCACTAGCAGCTACTTTGCTCCAGACCTGCCCGCTGATTTTCCATCACAGGATTCGCAGTCCACTGCAAACGATCTAAGCAACTCACCAGACAAATTCAATAAAGCAATAAGTGGGGTCAGCACTTTAAACACAGCGGCAACTTCGAACATATCTACCAATGAGAATGATATTTTTACGGGATCTGATTCCACCCCCTTGGATGGGCTTTTCATGTTCGATGGGCTCAACAACGATATCTTTGGAGGCACAGGCCTACCAAACAACTCTTTCAAGGGGCTTGATCAAATCCCCGTAGCTGAGAGCTCTGGAGCTCTTACGGCGGACAATGCTAAGGGTGAATCCATCGACTCGGAATCATACATACCTGGCGCATTTGATCAACTGGATGTTCAACTATTTGGTAGGTACTTGCCTCCATACATGTCACATCATAATGGTACGACTGACTCCTGAAAATGAAGGCATAAGGGCATACAGAAGGCGTGGGAACTTACGCAGATTATAATACAGTGTTCCGTTTGTAAGATTAGGATTACTTATAAATTACGGATTATAGTGGTAGTTTTGTTTACCCTTTAATTAATTCCTTCTTAGTTTGTCTTGTACTGCTACTTTTGCTCATTGTCCCAATTTGAGCTATTCATCCATGCTTGCGACTTATTACTTGAAAAGTGAGGTAAGTGGTAATGCTTCTGTTGTTTGTTCTGTTTTACACCGCCCGTCTTGCTACTGCCCTGTTTAAAAGAACCTTGCTTCCCTTTTCCGCTATCAGATGTACCGCCAAAGACAGATGTGGTACCCAATGGCAGAACAGGCGACGCCGAAGACGCTCTCAGAGGTGGCGTGATACTATCCCCCTCATATGGAGATTGTAAAGATTGCTCGTGAATAGTTTGTGCTAGAAGTTGCTGATGTTGCTGATGATATTGCCATTTCCTCCGTGAATTTCTCTGAGAACTTTTCAAGAAACCTTCAAACCTAAAAAGACTGTCTTGAGGTGATTCAGCACTTCGTAATCGATTCGTTGACACTGCGCCTCGAACGGAGTTGCCAGGAGATTTTAATAAAGTTGGATTGCGAGAACGCGGTGTTGTTGCGTCTTCTCCATAAAGATGGGGGCTGTGATAAGTTGCCCTTGATGCGGGCTCATTAGCAAAGTTCTCGTTCGGAGTACTTGTGTTGAACGAATCTGCAAGCGATTTTTTGAATGACACGTTCGAAGATACCTTGGTCAGACTGCCATTCAAAAGAGCAGAGACTTTTTTATCATAGAGTTGAGGAGCCGATTCAAAGTTGGACGTTTGCTCTGTCTGAGTCGTGTCAACTGAGTTTGTTCTATCATGAAGAATGCCAAGACCTGCGTGTGGAGCAGCTGAAGCTGCGGCTGTATTCTTGGTAAAGAAGCTGTCCAGATTATCAAGCTCAGCCCACATATGACTTAAGGATGCATCCTTCTCTTCAGCGACAGAAGCAGAATCGCTTGTTTCAGTCCTTCCAAGGCCGTAGTCTGTGTCAGCGTGAAATTCAACGATGTCCTCCATTGTGGGAGGCTGCTCCATGGAGGTTTCGCCGCAAACTTCCACCGCACAAGTCATGAAAACAGCGTGAACATTGTGTCTAGTAGTCGCAGCGGTCATTGTTGGCATTGGAACCGACCACCCGCTTTCTTCGGGAATACCAAAGAGTGTCGTCGTCATGCTGCCACTTGTTTTGACATCTTTATTTCCCATGCTGATTCTTAGCACGTCTTTATCCATTTTACTCCCTGATACGTTCGTCACACAATCAAGGACTTGCAATGCTTGAGATTCGTATTCAGTAAGCAGAAGTCTCAGAAGTGGAGAGATCAAATCAGCCCCTACCCCAGTGAACTCTGGTCTCTTCAAATCGACAAGAGGGAAAAGATACTTCAAAATTTCCATCGTCTCAACCTTCACCCACCCAACCTTGTTAAGCAGTAGCCTCAATAGGAAGACTAAAGTATGCCCAGAAAACGCAGGGAAATAATTTCGTGAGATGAAGCTCATTACTTGGCTCATAAAATCTTTCTTAGAACGGAACTTGTTTTTTGAGAGGGAATCAATCAGGCGCGACAAAGAGGGCTGTTTGTACGCCTCTGACAGGCTAATTAATGCATCGATTGCCGGCCGGATGCTGCTAAAATCCTTATGAGTCATGGCATTGAGGAATCTCGGTAAGTTAGCTATTAGAGCGAATAGCAGACGCGACTCTGAGTTGGCAACGATGCGGCTATCCTTCAATAAATTTAGCTTATCAAGGAACTTCCATGTAATGTCCAGTGAATTTGCTGACCTCAGTCCTGTCATGACGATCTGCTGTAACCCTTCAAATCTGCCCTCCCAATTCGAGGGGAAAGTGGCCACAAGGCATTGAACTGTGTCAGGAGAATCTAGATCAATCTTCGACAAAAACTTTGTAAAGCAGGAAAGGACCTCAATGAATTCCTGCTCATGAATACTATTCAAACATGCTGTGATAGACCAAAATAGCTGCGGAAAATTAATCAAATCGGCAGGATTTAGCTCGGCCGTTATAGCATTCAGAGTCATGAGAATTTGCATCGCAAAGCCCTGAATATCAGGACTTACATCCGAGATTGTGTTTGATAATCTGTGTAGCATGTCCCGGAGCATTTCTTGATCAACAAAGGTTAGCAGTGGTCGAAATACTTGAAAAGAGCGACACGCCACATGCCTTACTGAGCAAGTGGTTGCCCATTTGAGCGAGACTCTTTGCCACTCGGCATGAAAGCCGTCGATTTGTGAGAAGATTGAGAGAATGTTGCGTGTCAATGCGTCCATGGCCTTTGGTGAACGTGCTCCATTTTTGTCCTTTAGTAAGTTGTCATAAGACCATAAATTGTGTTTGTCTCTGAGCATTTTAACAGTGACGTCTGATTTTTCGTGACCAGGTGCCATGCTGAATATCAGATCGCAAATAACCTTTGATGCACTTTCCTGAATCAAAGGCATATAATGGTCCAGTAGGCAAATCGATATATGTAACAAAGTGGGAATATTGACCTTCAAAGACTCTGACGGATTGCTAGCCAGATTAACAAGGAATATAATTGACAGATGGGCTTTTGAGAATGTCATACTTTTTCCATGGTAGTTCAAACGATCCCAGATGTTAGCAACAAAAGAAAATTTATCACTTTCTGGTTGACTGATCGTTGAGAAGCTACTGGAAGGGATCATGCATTTCGGCTCCAGGTTTTCCAGTAAAGTGTCGATCAGTCCGATACCACCTGGAACATTGGAAAGATAAAGAACAACATCCTTGGCATGTTGAACAAAAGCCGGATTTCTATGATTAATCGAGAGAGTGACGATGTATTCCAAGGAGACATGAATATTCTGCAACGAATTCCCTTTACCTAAAGATATCCATAGCTGCTCCACTTCCAATGGCAACTCGTCATTGAGGTCAATGGTGATGTAAAAAAGATTGTTCAAAGCCATGAACGTATCGAGCTCATCGATAGACTTGAGAACGAATTTGTTGACCCATGGGACCATCAGTATAAGCAAATCTTTCTTGATATCGAAAGCAAAGAGATCTAGAATGCGAACCAGATTTGAGAAGATTTTCAAGCACAAGTCTTGAGAAAGAAGCTCCGCAAAAATGCTAGAAATCTCCTTTGCGGTTGATTTGTAGACTGCCTTCGATGTACTCGCCAGTCTTTCCTTGAACACTTTGGTGTACGAAGAACTGTGTAATTGGCTTTCGACTACGCAAAGCAGATCAACAGCATATGTTCTTGTGTCTTCTTTGTCGGATACGAGACCATACAAACCTAACGAAACCAGCTCATCTTCATCTAAGATTAAGTTGTCCATTCCAAGGACTATTTTGCAGAGTGTCGTATAGTATAGTCGAGAGACAATTGGTCGACTATGGTATGAAACGCACTGTAGTGCCACATCTCGAAACAGTCTGGAATTGTCTTTATTCTTACCGAGTAAATTCTCCAGCGCGCGGACTCCTATCGATCTGACTGCCTCTTCGGTTGCATTGAACAGTGCTTCAATCCAGGACAATAATTCAGCAGTGTCAAAGGAGACTATAATAGGTAGATCAGAGGTGTCGTTCAATGTTTCAGTTATTGGTTCAGAGCAAAGAACTACCATGGCCTCCAAAGCCACCTTTTCTAGTCTACTCTTTTGAAATTCGATTCCCGCCGTGATTGCTGTTCGGTCTCTGTTATTGCTAGTATTCCTTATCATAGCAGAGTATCTTTCATCAGCAACATAAGCGTTCTCGCCGTATCCGCACCACTCCTTTAGAAAGTTGAAACACGATGCACGAGCTGCAAATGGAAATGACTCACTAAGGACACCATTTTCTTTGATGGCTGCGTAGTAGTTCTTCAAAAATTCAGCAAAGTAGCTGCGTAGCGGTTGGTAAGCATATGACAGCTGTGTAGAATCTTCTTCGAGGAAGCGTTTGGCATGTCTCAAGAACACAGACAGCTTAGACATTGTCCATTCGTCTTGAAGAACGGTTGGTTCCTGTAAGAACCTTGACAATATAGTTAAAACATGGAACATTTCGACGCGAATTTTGTTGTTTGAGCTCGAGACTTTCCAACTGGTAAGAAACTTGTCAACATTCTCGATGTAAGCTTTGTAGATGTTAACATTCATTGAGCTCAAACCGGCGATGATAGCATCTCTCACAACACCGCAATTTGAGTTCAAAAGTGGGAGAACCATTTTGAATATTGAAGTGGCAGATTTGATTTTCTGATGTTGTACAGTGAAAATCTGCTGACTTTTCTTTCTTCCATGTTGGGGGCTGGCAGTGGGTATATGCAGCTTTTGATCGTTCGTCGAGGTAAGCGAAGTGCAAGCAACAATTAGGTAGAGCTTCCATTGGTTTGCGACAACCTCAGGTGATATGTCCCATACTCGTCCATCTGTTCTATTAGCGATTTGTAAGATTATCTCATGAACTTGCACAAGTCTAATGCAGACTATAGAGCGACACAATGCCATTGTGATGGGGCAAGATTCAAATATAACGGATAGAAGTTTTGGAAAAACCCTTTGCCAAAGAGCAGCATCTACCCCATAGTCTGATTCCGCTAACTTTATAAGCATACCTTTTTTGTATTTGGAATTTAGCTTAGATATTCGAGAGTTCTCAACAACACTCAAAAAACCCTTCTTGGAGTCGATGAGGCTGTTGAAGTCACTCTCGTTCAACAGGTCGACTAGTCTTGTTCCGCTATCGGCGGCAAATCGGGAGGAGGATCTGGAATGCCCACCGGACATCTTGGTTGTTTTGCCTATCGTGACCTCGTCGAATCTTGATGTGATTCTCAAAACTTGCACGCCAAGTTTTCTAATGGCGGGATCTTGAGAACAGAGGAAGAACAATCCATTTCCCTCTACTTCTTCAATCACCGTTGCAGTGTTTTTCAACTCCAACATCTCCAACTCGTTTGGCTCGACTGAGCCTGAAAAGTCCGGACCCAGGTTGATCACATCCTGCCCCAGTTCCCGTCTTTTTCTGTCTTGGGTGCTTGACTGGAACTCCTCTAGCCAGCACTCAAGCAGCTCGACGTAAAGAATAAGAAGTTTTCTGTACTCTGATGAAGAAAGATAGGACATGTTGTATCGGGACTGAGTCTTTTCATCAAAATCAAAAGAATATTTCGCAAACCAAGTAATCAACGTATAAGGATTCTTTTTCGAAGCTAAAGCCTTTAAAGCATTTTGACAGCTAGTAGCAATCAAAAGATCAGCATGCACAGCATTTCTGGAGAAAACTTCAATTGTTGATTTAAAGGGAATCGTTCCGGAGACGCATAAACAGCTAGGTATTGTCTCGATTAGAGTAGCGAAAAGTGCCACGTTGAGGTTTCTGTTGTTGTTGTTGTTGCTTTCATTTGAGAAGCTAAAAGAGAATTTCTCGAAGGGAGTTGAGGGTTCCCTGTTGTGTTGATTCTCGGGCGACCATACCTCAGATCCAATCTTGGAGTCGAGAATGAGAAATAGCTTGTAAAAACTATTGCAAATCTCCTCGTGGTTGGGTACTGTAGCCTCTGTCTTTTTAACTAAGATGTCATTCAAGCCTAGTTCGTAGTATCTGCTGTCGCTCTCCGGAAACTCCGGTTTACTATTTGTCATCAAAAGTCCGCGGTAGGTGTTAATCGCCAGGATTAACTTCTCATAGCTCATTCCATCTAAGTTTGAACCATTGAATGATCGCCTCATCAATGGTAACATAGCATGCTCAATCACAAAATTCGGATGCGCATATCCTATTGTCACTAGAGCGTCGCTCAAAGGATTGATCAGCTCCAAGTCGGCAGTTATCCAACTTTCCTTCTTTTTGCTGTTCAAGTAGATCGTCATAAGTTTATGCAATGTCCTGGTGGTATTGTTCAAAGTCTCGGGACATCTGTAAAGGTATACCCATACAAGGCGAGAGAGCCCCACTGCGAAAAGGCTTCTGGCAGCCAGTTGCTTGTTTCTACTTCTTTTAGCATTCTTTTCCACCAAAATTATCCAGTTAGGTGAAAAGAGTTCCGCTGGGGAAGCGCAAAGTACCGATATGGTGAGCTTGAACCCACTTGCCCAGTACTTGTTGTCAGAGAGTAATTTGTTGCCTGCGGCGAGAAGAGTTGTCATCGCCTCAACCCACGTCGGATGATTGACTTCAGCAGTCAAGGATCCTGCCAGAGGTAAAAGTAGCTGACTTATAACTTCTGCATAAGCCAAGCTGACTGATATGTTCTCGGCCCTTGAGAAGAATTTTGCTATACTTTTGATGAAATCTGCTGTCTCTTCGAATCTTTCCAGGGGATAGTTTTTCAGTCTCAAATATCTCATCCCCAGGATCAGTAAATGAACAGCTGGCTCCAGATCGCGGTTGATGTACGTCGGTAATTTTTCCAGATCGGCGATAAATCTATCACTTACCGATAAGAACTTCTTTTCTGACATCCAGCCCAGCAGCTCGGCAAATGAATTCCAGTTGGATGATTTAATTATGCTCGAAGAAATTGACAACGGGTCTGTTGTCTTCAACTGTGTGAACACAATTTCTTCAAGTTTGTCACTCAAATCCTCATCCCCGTCGCCAGGAGACTGCTTTACAATTTCAATCAGAACCCGACACAAAATGTATATGCTTATCAGAGACTTTCTATCAGCTTTAAATGCCGTAGTTCTAGCAGATTCTATCTGGGCTTCAAGCTCTCTTAGGCGATAGTTCTCATTTATGCTTTTGCTACCAGCTGATGACTTGGAAGAGTTGTTTCTCTTGTGTGTGAATCGACTGCCATTGCTCAAAGTCTTTGTATGGGTCAGAGGGGCCGTGCTCTGATTTATCTGATTGGGTCTGCTAGGCAAGGGCCTCGATTGTTCGTTCTCATAGTCATTCAAAAGCTTCTCAACAACTTCGGAAGCAACGCCTGCAATCTCCGATTTAGTCTTTCTCCAAAACATCATAGCGTCTATTACAGGCTTTGGTTTTCTCTTTGCAATATGGCCAAGCGACTCTATAATCTTATCAAAAACTGGATCGACTCCTTCACCCAAGATATCCACAATTGGGGGCTCCGAAGCCAAAGGATGCTGTAGACAAAGATTGAGCTTGTTTTCTGCATGGCGAACAAATTTCGTGAACAGAATATGCAGAGCGTATTCAGAGGGACTCTTCCAATCTGTAGCTAACTGTTGTCTTAAATTTGTGACGTACTCTTCTGCTAAAGATTTATTGCTTGCTTCTGTAGGAGTAACGGCAGGGACTTGCCCAGGTGTTGCGCCTGGCACCGGAATAAAATCATCCGTCAACGCAACTTCACCAACGCCTGCATCAAAATCTATTTTAGAAGTAGTCTGCGCAGCATCTTCCATGAAGTCAACTGGTGGTGGTATATCGATAATTGGCGGGAGCGAATTCAGATTATCTTCCTGCGTATGGCCTAAGCCATCTGATTCAGCCTGGAGATCGATCCTTATTTGAGGCGAGCTACCGGCTGCTGGAGTTTCATTCCCTTCAGATACGGGGAACTTGAAAGATTCCAAAGCCTCAGATTGCACAGGAAACGTAAACGCTGAATTCATGGTTCAACCTCTTGGTAGCTTCTTTCACCAGTTGTGAGTACTGCGGAAATTGGTCCGATCAATGACGGCACAGCGAAAAGGGAGAAACAGAAAGCCAGCCTGTCTCCAGGATCACGACCAAAAGCTGCCTAGTGTCTAACTCGATGAACTGACCACGTCCCAGACCTCAATACCTGAAGGTTCTTTCATCTTAAGGTCTCATCCCCAACCATATGTGCCTTTCCTGTGAGTTACCCGACCTTGGGGCAGATCGCGATCAAACTGCTCTAGCGCCTCGAAGCTCAAGTCGTGGTCGTCAGAGACTAAAACGGTGCCCATACGATACTCACAGGGAGATTTGGTCTCTGGCTTGAGTATCTCCTAGTCGTCGCTCGAGAGTCTGGGGCCTTGAAATGTCTGTGTACCACCTTCCGAACTCTTAATCAATCAGTGATTGTTTTTGAACACATTGTTGCTTGAATACACAAGTTTATCTTTCCAAGCGGCTGCTTCACGGTTGCTGGCAATTCACGTGTCCTGAACTTTCTCTTTACCGGCGGTCTTTTTGGGAGCTCGGCGGCTATTTTATGGCTAGTGGTTTTTCCTTCTGGTCTGCTCTGAAAGTAGAAAGACAGTTTGTTTCAAACATTCCACTCGTAGGCTTTGCCTGTCGTAGTAGTACCGAGCACTTATCGTGTCTTGTGGACGGCATCGAGTAGAATAATGGCTTGTTCAACCGGATCAATTACATGCAGTAAAGGCAGTGGAAACACCGTCCCAGGATCAAACCAAATGTCTGAAATCACTAGTGAACTTAAACATGGCGGAAAGGGTCTCTAATTTGTATCAATTGAAAGTCTAGTTTACCAACATTTTGTTGCTTTGTCTTGACTGTACTAAAAACAAACACTGGCGCCTAAACGTTAAATAAGGCAGATAAGTGACCAGAACGTCCAGAGACAAAGAAAAGCCTTTTCTGTAGCTTACTGATCAATGCTGTTCGATTATACCGGATCACATCACCCTATTGACTGGCAGAGAACTTCTCAAAGTTATTCTTCCAAGAATATTCTGAAATCAGCTGTTTGAGGATCGTCAGAAAGGTCACCACTCTCGGCTTTTACTCTTCAGTGACTCACGAACTGCATGCATCAAGCCTGGATTGGCTTTTGATTGGATCCTGATAAGTAAGACGCTGTTGCAAGCATGAATTGAACTAACATCCAGAAGGAAGCACAAGTACATTGATCGAGCTACAAATTGAGTCATACAAGCCTACAACCAGTAGCATAGCGTACGATACTCGAGACTGGAGACATTTTTCGGTTGACTTTACAAGGTTTTGAGCTCTTTTGATTTCGCGCCTTTCAAGCTGCTTTGCTCAGAAGGCGGGTTTCGAAACTCTTGAAGCGATTCACCCACCTTTCAGTTACCAACAATCTGAACGTGAAAGTTTAGGACCAGAGCAAGACCTGATGACCAAGGATCTGGAATCGCTGATTATCCCGTTTATAGCGAATGTGGGCGTCAATGAGAAAAAGGCCAACGAGCTAGCTGGCCACTTGAGCGAAGGTGTCATGAAGCACAGCTTCAAGCTTGTGGATCTGATAGTTGCTCTCAAGGATGACTTTCTATCTGAAGAGCCCTGTCAAAGAAAGAAAGCTCTAAATTGCTTGTCAAGCGTTCTTCTGCAGCTTCCTGACGACCAACTGTCAAAGAACGAGGCATCTGTGGTGTTCTCTTTCTATATGTCTAAATATGACGATCCAGAATTAATCAAGGAGACATTGCGTGGCTTATCGTCCCTTGCCAAGATGAGATACTTACCGCTTGATAACACTAACGCTTTGATTGCGCTGCTTACTGACAAATACCAATCGGGGTCTTTCTTGGCCCCAGTGAGATTCTTCACTTTCAAGATACTGGAGGACATTTATACGAAAAATGAAGCGAAGTTTATTGAAGATGGCTTGTTTGCTGATAACTTTGTTAAATGTTTCATTCATGTTGCTAGTGGTGAAAAGGATCCTCGAAACTTACTAATTTCTTTCAGATTGAACAAGATGATAACCACCAATTTAAAGAACATAAATAAATTCAAGGAGGAACTGTTCGACATCCTATTCTGTTACTTTCCCATCACTTTCAAGCCTCCTAAAGACGATCCCTACAAAATTTCAAATGCTGACTTGAAATCAGCACTGAGGAGTGCAATGTCATCCACCCCAGAGTTCGCAGAGGACGCTTTCGGGAATTTAATTGATAAACTAACAGCCTCTTCGCCGGTTGTGAAGAACGATACACTTGTAACACTGAAGGCCTGTGTGGATCACTTTGGAGGGCAAGTGCTGCTCGACAATTGGCTGCCATTGTGGAACGCACTGAAATTTGAAATTATTCACAACAATGATGACGGTAAAGCAACCTCCTCCGGCGAGCAGATTGGTAACTCTAATAACAATGTCAATAACTATCAGGCTGCTCTAGACGTTGTCAGATCTTTAACTTATCAAATTATCAATTTTGATGAAACTACTTTTGAGAATTTTTTTGAGCACATCAATGAAGAGCTGAAGCCCAATTTTACTTATGACAAAGATCTCAAGCAAAGTTGTTGTATATTGGCTTCGATGGCTTCTGCGAGTGTGAATGCGTTCAACAAAGTTATTGAACAGGCACTACCTTTGTTCTTAGAGAATACCTCTGCGACCGCCAAACTGAAGTTAATTATAATGAATTTATCATTCTTTTTCAAGGCTTACACTGATATTTTCAGCGAGGAAGACTCTGTATCAATGGTAGAGATTAGTAGTAACAAGTTACTCCCTTTCAAGGACGAAATTTTGATGATTTTGAGTAAGGCCCTAACTGGAACTTCAAAAGTCGAAACAACACTACGCACGCTAGCCGTCATTCAGTTCACCAAGATGACCACAATGAAAGACTACCTGGAAAGAGATGAAATCGCGTTAATCGTTCAATATTTGACCGAAACAATCCTCACAGATGATAACAAAAACATCTACTGTGCATGCTTAGAAGGCCTTAAGGCTATTGGGGATGCACATGAAGAAATAATATTACAGATCTCTTTAACCAAGATGCTTGAACTCTTACCTTCCTATGATGAAGCCATTGAATTAAATGGGCAGCCAATTGAAAAGGAAAATATTCTAAGGGTGCTTTTAGACTTCACGACTTCTAAGCATAGGCTAGTCAACGAAAGCCTCATTGGTCTGACTTCAAAACTAGGCTCAGCCGCTAATCACCAAGGTTCTACCGATTATTGCTTTGTGCTTGCATCTGCTTTGTTCACTTTAATGTCTAATAACATTGACTCCATCAGGCCTTTGGATGCATCAGTGCTCAAACAAACAGTTGAACCACCCTTACTTCGATTACTCACCGAGTCGTCGGACGCCAAAATCGATAACCATAGCAGAACAATGCTTTCCAACGTACTTTTCTTCATCAATTTAAGGACGCCAATAGAGGAGCACGAGGAATCGTTGAAGACATACAAAGAACAGTTTGGGAATGTTTTAAAAGTTTTCGACAGGCCAGCGCCTTTTATCTTTCCATTTGTGCAACTGTTGGCGGCAACGAGCAAGAATGTAGGCCTTGAGGATGCTTCACTAATGATGAAAAAAGCTGTAGCCTTAATTCAGAATAGCTCTGCGATTTCAGATTTCGATAAACTCGGATATCTAGAGCTATTGATGGTTCTGAGTAATAAATGGGTTTCAGATGAAGCAGTACAAGGGTTGTGTAATTGGCAGAACAACTCGTTTGCCAACATAGAAATCCTTATGTGGATTGCAAAGGGTCTCGTCATGCGCAACTCCAGCTTGAGTCTCAAATTTCAAGATTATTTAGCGGAAAAGCTCTCCAACGAGAAAGTCGGATCATTTGTCGCCAAAAAATTTGAAGTTCTTGTCACTGACTTGGTTCTGATGGGCAAATACAAAGGTGTCGCGCATGGTAATAATGTCAAGATTCTCTACAAGCAGAAATACTTCAGTGAGATCTTTCCCAAACTCGTGGACCTGCAGAAAAAATCTTCTGATCTCTCAGTCAAGGCTAACTATTTGACTGCACTGTCTCTGACCGTTAAACACATCTCTAGCAAAGTGATGGAGCCTTACATGGCTGAGCTGGCTCCTATTTTGCTTCAGACCTTGAGTTTACCTCTGGCTGAGGTGAAAGTATCAGCCCTGAGAACCCTCAAAGATACGGCTGAAAAACACAACCAGTTGGCTACGGAACATGCTCAATCTTTGTATCCGACTCTGCTCCAACTAGTTTTACCTGGACCGCACAACCACGTACAGGTGAGACTTTTGTCGTTGAAGTTACTGGAGACATTGTCTGCTGTGGTTCCAATTAACTACAGCCTGCCTTACAAGAACGACATCATCCGAGGCCTCGAGCCTGTCCTGGACGACAACAAACGAATTGTCAGAAAACAATGCGTAGTGACCAGACAAGCTTTTTTTGAGCTGGGCCAAGTACCGTTCGATTGATTCTTTTAGTCCTTCAATCTGCATATACACTGAGTAATTAATTAATCTTCGTCACTACTATCTTCTTCGTCGCTAAGTCCGACAGGAGCCAAGCCTGGCGTCAAACCAGGATATCTATGATCTGTCGACATAGGTTTGATATCTTCCTTGAAGTTTTTACCTCTTTTCTTCCTAGCCTGGGACCTTTTAGAACCACTGCCTGTACCAGACGTCTGACTGATGATCCGTTCCTGTAACTCCCTCAAGTCCTCCCGCTCATCGTCTTCCAGATCCCAGGAACTCAGTCTCCTAGCATTTCTTTCCGCCATTTTGTTCAAATACTTCTGCTCCTTCGCTGACAAAGTTTCTTGCTTCAAATGCTCATCCAGCACTTTCAGCTTGGCTGCCTGCTCTATCATATCTCTATTTCTCCGGTTTGATTTGATGGCACTCGCCTTTAATTTCTTCTGCCGTTTCCTCAGAGCAAACTGATCACGCTCCTGCAACTCAACCATCCTTTTCAGATTACGATCTATCAGTCGAGCTCTCGAGCCCTTTCCACTACTCTGTCTTGAACGCTTACCTTCTCCAGGAGCTATTTTCTTGGCTCCGGGCAGCAAAGAACCTAAGAGTTGGTTCACAGTATCTGTGGCCTGCAGCTCGGCATTTTTAGACATCGATAACGGACCCAAACAGCGATGCAGACAGCCCTTTAACTCGCTACATTCACCGCCATCTCATCTCATCTCATTATCTTCAATAAAATAACCAAATTTTTCAACAGTCACGTGAGCTCTTGTGTTACCCGCTCTTTAGAAAGCTTCAAAGTTCAGAAAACGTCCCGTTGAAAATTGCAAGTGGCGAAAGATTTTTATCACACCAAAGGTAAGGTTGATTGCAAGTGATCTTGCAGATGATCAACACACGATAAAGTAATACGAACTAGTGACAAGGTTTGACAGTTCAATTTAAAAAGGGAAAAAGAAAAAAAACAAAATAACACACATACAGAGCATTATCCCAGCAGAAGACGAGCGGCTGGAGTGGGTTATACAAGTGCAAGTTGAAAGTACCCTTGAAAATTTCAAAAACATAGTAGACTGAGACAACGAGATGAGCACGGTGTCTGCAAACGCTGCCGCGATGCCAGCTACTAAAGCTGGAGCACCAAGTTTGGCGGGAAAAGAGCAAGGGACGGAACCTGTCATTCGAATCCCTAAACCAAGCACTAAAGTTCAACTGGAGCAATTGATTTACAGATACAGAGCGATAATGGAGAGCAAAAAAGAGAGCAAGTTGGAGATTGAGGCTATCGAGCGTGTTCTGGGCGAGGTTTCGGCAGATCAGGACGTTTATTTAGAGCGTCTTGAACAATTGAGGGGCCAGGTTAAACAAGAAGTGTGTTACGATGAAGGATTGTTAGAGAGACAACTGCTGGCATTACAGCTTCTAGACAGCGATATGGGATTTCCCGAAGAGCTGCTGCTTGATAATCAAGCTGATGTGGAAAATGGAGATGGTGAAGTGGATGTGGTCAAGCCAATCGAGATTTCGTTAGATTTCGAAAAGAATGCGGAAAAGCTGGGACTGGCGGATAGCTTTAACAATTGTTCTGCTACAGACTTGGGGAATCCTGCGACTGAATCTAAGGTTTCCTCACGCATTGCGAAGAGAATTGGGGAGTTGGAAAGGTTGCCGGCCAATCTAGCTACCTACTCACTAGATGATTCGTTAGATTTTGTTACAAAAGATGATATACCTTCCAGGATTGATCAAGCGAAAATAAGAGCGTTAATTGAACTGAAGGGATTGAAACTCTTGACTAAGCAAAAATCACTAAGACAGAAATTGATCACCAATGTTACTAGTCAGGCACATCATACAATCCCATACCTACGTGACTCACCATTCACTGTAGCTGCTCAGAGGTCAGTTCAGTTGAGAAGCAAAGTTATCGTGCCGCAAACAGTGAGGTTGGCCGAAGAGCTAGAAAGACAGCAGCTTTTAGAGAAGCGTAAGAAGGAAAGGAATCTCCATATGAAGAAAGTCAACAAAATTGTCGATTTTATCAAGGATAGGCAAATGGAGACCTGGTCCCATTGGGATCGTTGTTTGCAGTTCGGCAGACTTGGTCAAGTGGCTCACAATCAGATAGAGAAAGAAGAACAAAAGAGGATGGAAAGGACAGCTAAGCAGCGTTTGGCTGCATTGAAATCCAACGACGAAGAAGCATATTTGAAGTTGCTTGATCAAACAAAGGATACTAGAATTACGCAATTACTGAGGCAGACTAACACTTTCTTGGATTCTTTGGCCCAGGCTGTGAAAGTTCAGCAAAATGAGGCAAAGATACTGAGAGGGGAAGAAATTCCACCAATAACCGATGAAGAAAGAGAGAAGGTTGATTATTACGAGGTTGCTCACAGAGTCAAGGAAAAAGTCACCAAGCAGCCTTCCATTCTTATCGGGGGCACATTAAAAGAATATCAAATCCGTGGTTTAGAATGGATGGTTTCATTGTATAATAATCATTTGAATGGTATCCTGGCAGACGAAATGGGTCTGGGTAAGACCATTCAGTCCATTTCATTAATTACATACCTCTTCGAGGTGAAGAAGGAGCAGGGTCCATTCTTGGTCATCGTTCCATTATCAACCATCACAAATTGGACTTTAGAGTTCGAAAAATGGGCACCAAGTCTGAACACCATCATATACAAGGGAACTCCAAATCAAAGAAGGTCTCTTCAATTCCAAGTGAGATCAGGGAACTTCGATGTTCTATTAACGACTTATGAATATATTATAAAGGACCGTTCTGTCCTAGCGAAGCCCGATTGGGCACATATGATTATCGATGAAGGTCACAGAATGAAAAATGCCCAATCCAAGTTATCATACACCATTACACACTACTATCATACAAGGAATAGATTGATCTTGACTGGTACTCCTCTTCAGAATAACTTACCGGAGTTGTGGGCATTGCTAAATTTTGTTTTACCAAAAATTTTCAACTCAGCTAAAACTTTTGAAGACTGGTTCAACACACCATTTGCGAATACAGGTGCTCAGGAAAAACTAGAGTTGACGGAGGAAGAGACATTGCTGATCATTAGGAGATTGCACAAAGTTCTGAGACCGTTCCTACTTCGTCGTTTAAAGAAAGAAGTCGAGAAAGATCTGCCTGACAAGGTTGAGAAAGTCATCAAATGTAAGCTATCTGGATTACAGCACCAGTTGTATCAGCAAATGCTCAAACACAATGCTCTGTTTGTCGGAGCTGGGACTGAAGGTGCTACCAAAGGTGGTATAAAGGGTCTGAACAATAAGATCATGCAGCTGAGGAAGATCTGTAACCATCCGTTCGTCTTTGATGAAGTGGAAGGTGTCATTAATCCAACAAGAGGAAACGGTCCTCTTCTTTATCGTGTGGCTGGTAAGTTCGAACTTTTGGATCGTGTATTACCGAAGTTTAGAGCGACAGGTCACAGGGTATTGATGTTTTTCCAAATGACTCAAGTGATGGATATCATGGAAGATTTCTTAAGAATGAAGAATCTCAAGTATATGAGGTTAGATGGTGGCACTAAAACGGAAGACAGAACAGAGATGCTGAAAGAATTCAACGCCCCAGACTCTGATTATTTCTGTTTCTTATTATCTACCAGAGCTGGTGGTCTTGGCCTCAACTTGCAAACGGCTGATACTGTTATCATTTTTGATACAGACTGGAATCCTCACCAAGATTTACAGGCGCAGGATAGAGCACATAGAATCGGGCAGAAGAATGAAGTGAGGATTTTAAGACTGATTACAACAGACTCTGTAGAAGAAGTTATATTGGAGAGGGCTATGCAGAAGTTGGATATCGACGGCAAGGTTATCCAGGCAGGTAAGTTCGACAACAAGTCGACTGCAGAAGAACAGGAAGCCTTTTTGAGAAGGCTGATTGAGAGTGAAAGTAATAGAGATGATGAAGGGAGGGCAGAGTTAGACGACGATGAGTTGAACGAAATCTTAGCACGTAGCGAGGATGAGAAAAAACTGTTTGATCAGATGGATGAGGAGAGATTGCAATTAGAGAAAAAAGAGGCTAAAGCTGCAGGTCTGAAAAAACCGTTACCAAGGTTAATTGAACTACCTGAATTGCCAGAGGTATTCACCGAGGATATCAGCGCACACCTCCAACCAGAACCAGTAGCTGTCGGCAGAATCAGGGAGAGGAAGAAGGTCTATTACGACGATGGGTTAACTGAAGAGCAGTTCTTGCAAGCTGTGGAGGACGAAAGTAGTACTTTGGAAGAAGCTATCAAGAAGCGTCGCGAAGCTCGAGCTAAGAGGCAAAAAGCAGCTGGCCACGAAGACGAAATAGACACACTTGAAAGCACGCCAGAGTCTAACATAAAAGAACCAGTTGATGGGGAAGTCGTTCCGCCGGCCGAAGAGTATTCCCCTGAGAAGTCGGAGGCCAAGAAGAGAGCGAGGAGTAAAAGAAAGCGAACCAGCCCTGCTGTTGATGGCGATGGTTACATAGACGAAATTCCCGAAGAGGATAAGATCGACACCGAGGCCAAACAACCAGATAAGAAAAAACCCAAGCTAAAGATCAAATTGACGCTTAAGAGCGAAGACCAGCCACCACAAGATGAAGCTGATGACTCGGTCAAACCCAAGGCTAACAAGGCCAAATCCTCAAAGGCCAAGAAAGCTAAGAAACCACAAAACGATATACTTCCTTTAGTTGAGGATCTTCTAGCGCAGATGCGCGCCGAAATCGACGAAGCTGATGAACATCCTCGTACTACTATATTCGAGAAGTTACCTTCAAAACGTGACTATCCCGACTATTTCAAGCTGATCAAGCAACCGGTTGCGCTTGACACCATACTGAGAAGCGCCAAGAAGGGCCAATACGCAACACTGGACGACGTCAAACGGGACCTCCAGGTGATGTTCGACAACGCAAGATTCTACAACGAGGAAGGTTCCTGGGTTTATAACGACGCTGACAAGCTGAACGAGTTCACCGACCAATGGTTCAAGGACAAATAGGAAACCTTTTGTAACAGACTATTGATATTGTAACAATGCTATGAGATGTAACTCTCCGTCGGAAGTGATATATTCTCTAAACCGACGCACAGTTCTTAAAGTGAAAAATTTTTCACCACGTATATAAGCAACTTGGAAGACCTAACACTGTCACTTCCTTCCCACATTCTGTTTACCTTTAGGAGCTCCCCGTGAACAAACATCGTCAATTAGAAATGAAGTACGTGCAAACCGAGCAATTCGTCGAAATTCCACAAGGTGTTACCGTCAACGTCAGATCCAGAGTTGTCAAGGTCACCGGGCCAAGAGGTACTCTTGTCAAGAATTTGAAGCACATAGATGTCACCTTCACCAAAGTCAACGAAAGACAAATCAAAGTCACTGTCCACAACGGTGACAGAAAGCACGTTGCCGCTCTAAGAACGGTCAAGTCCCTTGTCGACAACTTGATCACCGGTGTCACCAAGGGTTACAAATACAAGATGAGATACGTCTACGCGCATTTCCCAATCAATGTCAACGTCATCGACAAAGATGGTAAGAAGTTCATCGAGATCAGAAACTTTTTGGGTGACAAAAAAGTCAGATTGGTCCCAGTGAGACAGGGTGTTGACGTCGAGTTCTCCGCCAGTCAAAAGGACGAAATCGTTCTTTCCGGTAACTCTGTCGAGAACGTTTCCCAAAACGCCGCCGATATCCAGCAAATCTGCCGTGTTAGAAACAAGGATATCCGTAAGTTCCTTGACGGTATCTATGTTTCCGAAAAGGGCGTCATTGAACAAGACTCATGAGCTATTCAACTCATTTACATAACATTTATATAGACACCCACCAGTCCCGAGCTGCCAGACCTGTGGTCTGGCAGCCGCTCCGGACCGCAGACTCAGTCTTTGGAAGACTGCTTCTGTTGATCCTCGGCAAACGTTGCTAGCGCTCGACCAATACAGAGCCCACCTACGTTTACGCCACCTCTTTTAACTGCATACAAGCTACTATTACCCATCTCTGTTACGTCCAACACACCTCGCCAGTCTGATAAAGTTGTGCCGATCCAGGCGGATCGTCGATCATTATCGCCGAGCTCTCTAATCGCTTGTTGCGCCGTGCCTTGCCCGCAGCTCGCCGTGCAGAGTGCTCTGCACCTTCTCCGTGCTCGCACCCGAATAACCGCGAACCCGGCAACTCGTCTGGGGAGAGCTTGTGCACCCGCCGTTCGAAGCAACTACAGATCCCTTGAATCCCCGTACTAGTTACGCCGATTTGAAAAGTAACGCATCTACGCCGATGATTCAAGTAGGTTGGCAATGCTTCTGGTTATTGGTCTTCGTGTTTTGTCCTGTTCCGAGCCATCCCGCTGTTATTCTTGCATACGTATATATACATACACATATTGGTTGTTTTTCTATAGGGCAGCAGAAGATCCGCTTTGTCTAGGCTTTTTTCCCTGGGCGATAATAAAGAGTGTCTGCGTGTTTGATAGTCGCTTAAAACTTTGCTGAGATTTGGGTTAGCCATAGTCATAGAGCTTGAGGAAGCGAACAGAGTTGAAGAAGAAGACTTTTAGTTAATTCTTTAAGTTCAAGTTTCTATTGCAGGTGTTGAAAAAGGTTTTGGAAAAATAGCCATCTTATCCCTTGAAAGCAAGCAAGCAAGCAAATAAAACGAGACACAAGACAATATGTTGAGATCAGTGTCGTCTTCGTGCAATGGAAGCAGTAGAATTCTGAAGAGCTGTTTGGTCAGAAGGATATCAGTGCCTAGAACCAGCAGCAGGGTCTTAGGCTCGAATTTGAGCGGTAAGAAGAGATGTTTTGCGACAAGTACAGATAATTTTCTATCGACATCGAATGCCAATTATATCGATGAGATGTATGAGGCGTGGAAAGCTGATCCCAGCTCAGTACACGCTTCGTGGAATGCATATTTCAAGAACATGGGGAACATGAAGATATCGCCTGCGAATGCATTCCAGGCGCCACCGAATTTGGTAGGTGGTCCAACCGGTGCGGAGAATTTGCGTTTGGACAGTGCTATGGGTCCCTCTGTGGACGAAAACGTTATGGTTCATCTAAAAGTTCAACTTTTGTGTAGGGCTTATCAGGTGAGAGGTCATCTAAAGGCTCACATAGACCCTCTGCAGATCTCTTTTGGTGATGACAAGTCTAAACCAATCCCTAAGGAGTTGACTTTGGAATACTACGGGTTTACCGAGCGTGATTTGGATAAGGAGATTAACCTGGGTCCCGGTATTCTGCCCAGATTTGCAAGGGAAGGTAGAACCAAGATGACTCTTAGGGAGATCATCAATGCCATGGAGAAACTGTACTGTCAGTCGTATGGTGTTCAGTACACTCACATTCCTTCGAAGGAAAAGTGCGAATGGTTGAGAGAAAGAATCGAGATTCCAACTCCATACCAATATACTATCGATCAAAAGAGGCAGATCTTGGATAGACTAACGTGGTCTACAGCTTTTGAATCGTTCTTGGCAACCAAGTTCCCTAACGATAAAAGATTCGGCCTGGAAGGTTTGGAGGCCGTTGTACCCGGTATTAAGACTTTGGTCGATCGTTCCGTTGAGATGGGTGTGGAAGACGTTGTCCTTGGTATGGCACATCGTGGTAGATTGAACGTGTTGTCCAACGTGGTGCGTAAACCTAATGAGTCTATCTTCTCTGAGTTCAAGGGCGCTAGTGCCCAGGATGAAGCAGAGGGCTCAGGCGATGTTAAATACCACCTAGGTATGAACTATAAGAGACCAACTACTTCCGGTAGGTATGTGAATCTATCGCTGGTCGCCAATCCATCTCATTTGGAGGCACAGGATCCGGTCGTCTTGGGTAGAACGAGATCCATCTTGCAGTCGAAGAATGATTTGGAAAGTAAGACAAAGGCAGTGGCCGTTTTGCTGCATGGGGACGCTGCTTTCGCAGGTCAAGGTGTAGTTTACGAGACTATGGGTTTTGTCAACTTGCCAGAATACTCGACCGGTGGTACAATCCATGTCATTACCAATAACCAGATCGGTTTCACTACTGATCCAAGATTTGCCAGATCCACTCCATACCCATCTGATTTGGCCAAGGCTATTGATGCACCAATCTTCCACGTCAATGCTAACGATGTGGAAGCCGTGACATTCATATTCAACTTGGCAGCCGAATGGAGACAAACTTTCCACACCGACGCTATCATCGATGTTGTCGGTTGGAGAAAGCATGGTCACAATGAAACTGATCAACCTTCTTTTACCCAACCATTGATGTACCAAAAGATCGCCAAGCAAAAGTCAGTCATCGACGTTTACACCGAAAAGTTGGTCGTTGAGGGTTCCTTCACCAAGGCAGACATCGAGGAGCACAAGAAGTGGGTCTGGAACCTGTTCGAAGAAGCTTTTGAAAAGAGTAAGGGCTATAAGCCAACTTCAAGAGAATGGTTGACTGCCGCCTGGGAAGACTTCAAGTCTCCAAAGGAATTGGCCACCGAAATCTTGCCACACGAGCCCACAAATGTTAACGCAGAAACTTTAAAGGAAGTCGGTAAGGCTATCTCTACATGGCCAGAAAACTTCGAAGTACACAGAAACTTGAAGAGAATTTTGACTAACAGAGGTAAATCTGTCGATACTGGTAAAGGTATTGACTGGTCCACAGGGGAAGCTTTGGCTTTCGGTACCTTGGCATTAGAGGGTTACAACGTTAGAGTGTCTGGTGAAGATGTGGAAAGAGGTACATTCTCACAGCGTCACGCAGTTTTGCATGATCAGAGCTCAGAAAAGATCTACACGCCGTTGAAGAACTTGAGCGAGAAGCAAGGTGACTTCACAATATCAAACTCTTCACTATCTGAATACGGTGTTATGGGTTTCGAGTACGGATTCTCCTTAACAGATCCAGACTATTTCGTCATGTGGGAGGCTCAATTCGGTGATTTCGCTAACACTGCTCAAGTCATCATCGATCAATTCATTGCCGGTGGTGAGCAGAAATGGAAGCAACGGTCTGGTTTGGTTCTTTCGTTGCCACACGGTTACGATGGACAAGGTCCAGAGCACTCTTCTGGTAGATTGGAAAGATTTTTGCAGTTGGCTAATGAAGATCCAAGATTCTTCCCATCCGAAGAGAAGCTGCAAAGACAGCACCAGGATTGTAACTTCCAAGTTGTCTACCCAACTACTCCAGCAAACTTGTTCCACATTTTGAGAAGACAACAGCATCGTCAATTCCGTAAACCATTGGCTCTATTCTTCTCCAAGCAATTGCTGCGTCACCCATTGGCCAGATCTGAACTATCAGAATTTAGTGAGGGTTCCTTCCAGTGGATTATTGAGGATGTGGAACATGGTAAGAGCATCGGAAACAAAGAGGAAACGAAGAGATTGGTCTTGTTGACAGGTCAAGTCTACACCGCTTTGCACAAGAAGCGTGCCGATCTCGGCGATAAGACCACTGCTTTCCTAAAGGTCGAGCAACCACATCCATTCCCTTTTGCTCAATTGCGTGATGCTTTCAACTCTTATCCAAACCTAGAAGACATCGTATGGTGTCAAGAGGAACCTTTGAACATGGGTTCCTGGTCCTACGCCGCTCCAAGATTAGCTACGGTTCTCAAGGAGACTGAAAAGTACAAAGACCACATAGTCAGATATTGCGGCAGAAATCCAAGCGGTGCTGTGGCAGCTGGTAGCAAGGCCTTGCATACTGCCGAAGAGGAAGCTTTCCTGAACGATGTTTTCAACTTGTCGTGATCGAGAAACCACTACTGCTATAGTTATTTATCTGTCCTCTTACTTCTATATATCGAGATGAACAAGTTTTAGCTCTCTTATGTATATATTATTAACGATCCATCCTGTTCACGTTCATCGGATTTCTCTGTGTAGAGCGATTGCCCCAAAGGGCGCCTTTACTAAGCGATATCGGGGGATTTGAAGGGCCATCTTATATAGGACACTATTGCTACAGTAAGCAAGCAAGTTGGTTCAACAAGATCAATTAGCTAGAACCAAGGATCAGAAGATGGGAGAAGAGACAACAAGAAAGATTGCTGTGGTCACTGGTGCTTCGTCAGGTATTGGCTTTGCCATCACAAGGGAGTTAGCAAATAACGGCTACAAAATCTATGCCTGTGCCAGAAGAACTGAACCAATGGAGTCTCTTGCCCAAGAATTCGAATCTGGTGTTATCATCCCATACAGATTGGATGTGACTAGCGGAGAAGCGATCCTAGAGTTGAAAAGGACTTTGGCTGCCGAGCTGCCATACCGTAAACTGGATCTTTTGTACAACAATGCAGGTCAAAGTTGCACTTATCCAGCTGTTGATGTGACCAATGATATGGTGGAGCAATGTTTCAAGGTTAATGTGTACAGCCACATAAACATGTGTCGTGAACTGGTACAGTTTTTAATCAACGCTCAGGGCACCATAGTCTTTACAGGTTCTCTAGCAGGTATCGGCGTTTTGCCCTTCGGCAGTATCTACGGTGCTTCGAAAGCCGCCATTCACCAGTATGCCCGTGATCTCCACCTGGAGTTGAAACCACTCGGTGTCAGAGTCATCAACGCAATCACCGGCGGGGTCAACACCGATATTGCGGACAAGAGACCGTTGCCTGCAACGTCAATGTTCAATTTCAAAGAAGGAATCGAGGCCTTCGAGTACAGGCAACTGATGGCTAAAAAGAACTCCCCCATGTCTGCTGAAACGTACGCAGAAAAAATGGTGCGCGATATCCTCAGCGACAAGGACCCCGTTGACGTCTACAGAGGCACCATGTCTACCAGAATGTCCTGGTTCATGATTCTCGTTCCCTACTGGATTCTAGAATTCTTCGTCTACAGGAAATTCAAGCTAGACAGAGTCTATAACGTCTTGAAACAAAAGGAGGACTAGACGTTTAGTCGTGAGACGAGGCGTATCTGTCTTTCTTTTTTTCTCTCTCTCGAATCTCGACTTCTATTGTTTACCACCGCTCAACGCTGCAGCTGCGACAGCCAATTGTTTGTTTACGACGTGCTTACATACTCGACATGGCTTGCGACGTCTGTCATTACTGTCGTCGCCGCTTGTTTTTCAAACGTCTCTGACGCTGGGTAAGCCTGTTCCGTCGGAAAAAAAAACAAACCAAGATCGCAAGATCTTGAACTTTTAACTCTCACTCTACACTTGTTATTTAAACACAACACTGTGATCCAAACAAATCAAAGAACTACTCCGATTGTATAGCAAGAGAGGGCAAAAGCTTAGAACTACACTCCTTTAAACTTCCAACTATTTACATTCCTTTTTGAACAGCCAACTCTCATTTACGACTGTTTATCCAACTAATTACTTTCCTTTGATCAGTTTTTACCCCGTCTTTATTTCGAGAGCTTTACGTTTACTACAAAACTTCGATTTCCAGTATGTATCGACGATTTCCAGGACCACGGACTGAAGCATTTTTTCCAAGTAGGATTGATCGGAACCTGTTGTTATGATGTCCCGCGAGAGCTTGACCTAGACTTGACTTAACAGGTGCAGCATGGTCCCGACATGTTGTATAAACATCATTCGTGGAGCGATTGGGTTTCTCGATTGTCTCAAGATCTGCATTACGTACCCAGCCATTCGGAATTTTTGGAACACGGCGGAAAAACTTTTTTCCGCTTTGAGATTTGATTTTCGCGACTGGCAGGTTTCGCGACTGGTGTTCAATTGATCCCGTGAGTGTGGTGCTGACCACGGTAATGGGATCATTGAGGGCAGAGTGAAGGCTTAAGAGATCTGGGATGTGGTCGTTGTTTGATCTACTCCTGTTCCATTGGCACTAAGTGGATCAATGCTTTGGCTTTTGAGAAAAAAGAGTTTCATTTACTAACGATAGATTTTTATTCGCACAGGATCTTAAGATTCGACGATGAAATTTTCCACTGCTTTAGCTGCCACTTTGATTGGCTCTAACGCTATTGTATCTGCTTTGCCTCACTTGCACGTCAAGCGCGACGAGGATTGTGTCACTACAGTTTCCGACGCTCATCAGCACAAGAGAGCTGTTGCAGTTGAGTATGTCTATCAAACCGTCACTGTCGATGGTCACGGTCAAACCGTGGGTAGAATCAGTGCAGTGACTGATGCAGAGTCCACTGGTCCAACCTCTACTTTGTCTCCTACGACTTCTTCTCCAGCTGAAGCTGTCACGACTTCTAGCCCAAGCGCTGCTGTTGTGTCCAGTTCTGCCGTTGAAGCCAAGTCCAGTGCTGAGCAACAAACTACCACTAGCACTCCTGCTACTACTTCTTCATCCCAGGCTGTTGAAACTTCCTCTTCTACTTCTTCCACCAAGGCTGCTGCTACATCTTCTTCCTCCACTTACACTGGCGGTATCGATGGTGATTTGGCTGCTTTCTCTGGTCCAACTGAGAAGTTTGAAGACGGTACCATTCCTTGTAGCCAGTTCCCAGCTGGTCAAGGTGTTATCCCTATTGACTGGGTTGGTCTCGGTGGCTGGTCTGGTATTGAAAACCCTGACACTTCTACTGGTGGCTCTTGTAAGGATGGTTCCTACTGCTCTTACGCTTGTCAAGCCGGTATGTCCAAGACTCAATGGCCTTCCAGTCAACCTTCCGACGGTAGATCCATCGGTGGTCTGTACTGTAAGGACGGTTTCTTGTACCGTTCCAACGCCAACGCTGACTACTTGTGTGAATGGGGTGAGCCAACCGCTTACGTTGTCTCCAAGTTGGGTAAGGACGTTGCCATCTGCAGGACCGACTACCCAGGTACCGAGAACATGGTCATCCCAACTTACGTTGGTGCTGGCCAACAATTGCCTTTGACTGTTGTTGACCAGGACTCCTACTACACTTGGAGAGGTATGAAGACTTCTGCTCAGTACTACGTTAACAATGCTGGTGTTTCCCTCGAGGACGGTTGTGTCTGGGGTACTGACGGCTCTGGTCTCGGTAACTGGGCTCCATTGAACTTTGGTGCTGGTCACACTGGTGGTATTACTTACTTGTCGTTGATTCCAAACCCTAACAACAGAAGTCCATTGAACTTCAACGTCAAGATCGTCGCTTCCGATTCTTCCTCTGTTGTTCAAGGTGACTGTTACTACGAGGACGGCAAGTACAACGGTAACGGCGCCGATGGCTGTACCGTCGCCGTCACTTCTGGTTCTGCTCACTTTGTGCTATACTAAGAGGGCAAGCTGACCTTTTTTTTTTAGGCTTTTCAACTGCGAATCTGCTGTGTCTCTTTCTACTGTCCTAAGCAAGTGAACTTGCTAGTTTGATTCTCAGCCTTCTTCTCTGTTCAATTCTTTATACGTCTCATACGTATCTATCTTCAAGGCAGATTTGTAATATTACCCTGATAAATGGTCGGGACCTGCTTCCCATCCTGTTTGGATCATCATTCCGAGCCCTTGCCCAAACTCAGTCCAGCTCGCACCGAATTGGAACCGTTGGCCACGAAACAATAGTTCCAGATAAGGAAATTTTTGGATTTTTCCATATTCGCTATTCTCACAAGGCAAACAGCATGCAAGCTTAACAGGTAATAGATGGGATCCTGTGGACCAGTAGCTCTGGCCACCCACAATTAGAATGCCTTGCGTCTTTTTCGTTTGAAGGAGCTACACCAAAGTTACGTAGATCTGCGATTAGTCAAAGTAGCTTACTGGAATTCAGCAGATGAGTGAAAGCTGGGCATTTTTTAAAAAAAGAACACATTATCCTGCGAGAACTGGCAACTTCCTCATCGAGCCTGTCACTTTTGCCCTTTTCGATTTTTGTTACTAGAATATGATGCAAAGAATGTGAATGTAGTTGAGATGAAGGGTTGTGGAACAAATATGCGCAAGAATTTGGCGACGAATAATGCGAACGAAATTACCTTAAGTAACAAACATCAAGCCATTTAGGCTCCGGGGATGTTCGACAGCCTCTTTTTGTATTTACGTAGCGGGCTTGGCGAAATTTCAGTATTTTTCAAGAGCAGCTCTTGGCTCTTGGCTCTGGAAGGTTTTGAACAGCTGCAGGGCTAAGCAACGTAGCGTGAGCCACAGAGGTCCATTGTGATTTCAAGTTGCAGTGGAGTTTAAGTAGATTGTCTCTCTTCAAAGCGTTGCATTGAGAAGATCAGTCACTAAAGGAGTTTTCTGCCATCTTCACAGGCTTCTGCTGTGAGGGCACGCCCTATTGTTCGTGTTATCGGTGACACATTAGTGAGAGTTAGGAGGGAAAGGAATTGGTGAAGGTATAGGTACTTATCATCGATGCGGGAAGCCGGTAGGAAACCGGAAGAGGAGAAGAAGACCAGTATTTCAAGTCGAGATTCTTTTGAAGGGCTCAAGAGGAGGAGTATCGAGACGGCTTCTGATTTGCCAGGCAGTGAGGCGCCAGCTGGCCGATATTCAAGCTTGAAGAGGCAGTTTATGAATGAGGTGGGTTTAGGTCAGTATTTCGATATTCAAGTGAGCGAGGATCAACTTTTTGATAGATTATTAGAGAGCCGAATAGAGCAACAACGTAAAGAAGTCGAGGAACAACGATGTAAAAGTTTGGAAATTTTGAATACAATCATTGATAAATGCCTACAAAGTGACAAAATCAGCGAAGAACTGATTGGTAGGATATTAGATGTCATCGGTGTTCCTCGCGAGGGAGAAAGAGTTCTTGCTGGGGAACCAAGCTTTAAGAAAAGAAAACTAGCATCACCAATGGTAAGTCCAATAGATCACACCCTCTTTCCGTCTGATACACTTGGAATGAGTGGAAAGGATGTACAATCGCATTTGCAGCAGGTAAAAAGTATGCAGGGTCCATATCAGATACTACACCATGGCGCTGGAGCAGGCCCCACGCCATGGCATATTCAGCAATATGGTACTCCGCTACCGCCCCAGAACCCATATCACAACTCATTTCCAGCGGGCCTAGGAATGACGATGACAGGATCACGAGAGTCTAGCTTGGTACAAAATAACGAGAATCAGCCAGGCGTTCATCCGGGGCAATACTCTCCTATCCAAATAGCAACAAGCAGTTATCAAACAAGTGCGGCTTTCCAGCCTTCGGGACCAGGCAGTCGAGCCCCGTTGCTAGGAGTGCACCCGGAATCACCTCGAAGAGGTTCGACAGTTTTTCCGCAGTCCTTACAGCAAGCTCAGTCTCATGCCAGGATCAAGGCAGAACCAGTTTCGCACAGAAAGTTAGTGAGCCATCGAAGGTCTCAAAGTATCAACATTCTCCCGCCTAGCGTAGCTGGAATAAACTCACTGAAATCGCCGTCCGGAGAGCTGCAAGCTTCTCCGCAGAAACCTGTGAACTTTTTGATACACACACCTAAGCATCCTCCTCCAAAATGAGAGTATCTTGATATATTAACGGTCGAATTAGTCGTTTCGTGTTTTGAATATAAACTTCTGGCCTTTAGCTCATATATGATTAAAGAGATGCCCTCGCTTCCAAGCCAATTCTTCAACATTCACGAGGTTAACGTTCGAGGCGGCGTAAGGCTCGGTAGACGCTAAAGTTGAGCGACGCGATGGAATTGCTGGCCAACCGTCAACAAGCCGTTATTTTCCATATTGAATATGTCACCAAATTATCTATTTCGAGAGTACTTGATAGATTTTTTTCAAATCCAACGAGGTAGTGAAAGCTGTCGCTGTCTGCGTAAGATTACACGTTATCGTTCTCACTCACACAATCCAAGAAACACCGTTTGCTCTTAGTACATCATTCTTACTGGCTCTTCACATCACCACTACTGCTGAGCTTGCCTTTTCTGCAATACTAGCATTGGTATAATAGCAAAACACCTTGATGAAGGCCTGTAAGGTATTTACAAACTTCGAAGGTGTTCCTACTGGAATACATGGAACGCACCCTACAGTGCAATTCCATTTGTAAGCAGATCAAGATAGACATGACATTTACTGGGATGTCTGCTATAAAGCCACGGCCTTGAGGTTTGTTCAGGCTTTAAGATTGAATATGGTATCTCCATCTTAGGGAACTTATCGCCGATGGAAGTGACCTTCCGCCGGTTCAGGCCGACCCAGCGATGTGCTCCGATGCGCTGCCTGCAAGACGTCAACTATTGTGAACC
Organism: Torulaspora gathmanii; assembly: GCA_030580195.1. Classification (NCBI taxonomy): domain Eukaryota; kingdom Fungi; phylum Ascomycota; class Saccharomycetes; order Saccharomycetales; family Saccharomycetaceae; genus Torulaspora; species Torulaspora gathmanii. The sequence continues at coordinate 65,972 of JAKTSM010000013.1, read as the reverse complement.
TGATAACTAATACTGAACGGTTGCCAGATCTTCCAAGCCTCTTTCCAATGGGAATGACGCAGTTTTCGATTTCCGCGGATCATTCGAGGCAGATCCTGATGACACAATAAAGTTTTTCTCTTGGCATTTTCTTTCGAGATAATGCATAATAAAAATAGACAAGAGTTCGATGGGCTAAAAGAAGCCATTCTCAGCATTTAAATCCATGCCATCCACTCTAACTTTTGATACAGACTTAACATATTTGTGCTGAAATGAGTATGGAGCAAGATGGATTAAAAGACTTGAAGGAAGGCTGCACACCAGAAAATGTTTACAGATCGAACTCTCACGAAGAAGAGCCCCACTCGTTAGTTGAGGATGCTTTTCCTGAGGACGAATGCATGAGAGTTCAAAGTTCGATACCAGAGCCCGAAATACCGGCTGCGCCATACTCTAGGTTTGGGAGCCGTGAGAAATCGATGTTGATAGTCCAGTGTGCATTTACCGGTTTCTTTTCAACTATAGCTGGGGCAATATACTACCCCGTCCTATCTGTCATCGAGGGAAAATTTCATATCACTGAAGAACAAGTCAATATAACTGTTGTGGTCTATTTCATATTTCAGGGTTTATCGCCCTCTTTTATGGGTGGATTGGCCGATTATTTTGGTAGAAGACCATTAGTGAACATTTCAGTATTTCTGTACTTCGCGGCGTGCATCGGACTAGCTTGCTCCAACACGTACGCTCAGATGGTGGGTCTGAGGTGCTTGCAGGCTGCAGGCATTTCGCCTGTGATCGCCATCAATAGCGGTATAATGGGTGATATTACGACTAGAAAGGAAAGAGGCGGGTTTGTCGGATATGTATCAGGATTTCAAGTGATCGGAAGTGCTTTTGGTGCGCTAATTGGAGCAGGTCTGTCGTCAAGATGGGGTTGGAGATCTATATTTTGGTTCCTAGCCATCGGATCGGGGGCCTGCCTTGTTCTCTCCATCTTCTTACTGCCTGAAACAAAAAGAAGTATTGTGGGAAATGGATCCGTGACCCCGACATCATTCTTGAATCATTCACCGATATTAATGCTGCCGGCTGCCCGAAGGAAACTGCATCTAGATGATCCAGATTTCCAAACTCTGGAGCCAACCAATAAATTGAACATGCTGGCGCTGTTTTCTATCCTGGCCATCCCAGAGGTTAGTTTACTGCTGCTCGTGGCCGGAATTCAGTTTGCCACATGGACAACGCATCAAACTGCCCTGACCACAGCGCTGAGCAAGAGTTATCATCTGTCGGTAGCCGAGATTGGGCTATGTTTCCTACCTGCAGGTGTTTGTACACTAATAAGCGTGGTAACATCCGGCCGATATCTGAACTGGAACTACAGACGGCAGATGGAGAAGCACAAGGCCTGGCTTGCGAAGCAAGACGCTTTGTTACTAGAAGAGCATGGCGGCGACCAATTACTAGTGAAAGAGTTGATTGAACATGACTACCATTACACATTCAACATCTTTCGTGCTAGACTGCAGCCTGCTCTGTTTACGATTCTTCTGAGCAGCATGGGTTTCATAGCTTTCGGCTGGTGTATCAGCGTTAAGGCACCATTAGCCGCAGTGCTGTGCACCAGCGGTTTTGCATCTCTTTTCTCTAACTGCATTATGACCATGTCTGTCACTTTGATTGTGGACCTCTTCCCATCAAAAAGCTCCACTGCTACTGGATGCTTGAATTTGTTCAGATGCATACTCTCTGCCATTTTCATCGCATGTTTGAGCAGAATGACTCAAACTATGAAAGCTGGCGGGGTCTTTACCTTTCTAGGCGCTTTGATGGACCTTTCAGCTCTCTCAATGTTGATTCTTACGACTCAAGGTAAGAAATTAAGCCACAAGAGGCGCCAAAAGGAAAGGGCACTTGAAGAAAGTTCAGTCAAGGCAGCTAAGGAACGCTCTTGTTAGAACGTAATAATCAAATGATAAATTTCGAGCTAATTTAGCCGTTCCATCGGAACAACTATCTTCCGGTTTTTTCCGATGGGTGCCGAAAATTTCAGAGAGACTGCGGTAGCCGGAACAATGTTCCGGAAGATTAACGTTTCTCGCCGAGCCGAAAACCTGCTGGATGTCGACTGCTGAGTCGACGAAGTGGCCTTCCATAGAACGTTCTTTATCTCAGAGTCACTACGGGAGATATAGGAACAGGAACGACTCATCGGAAAAAGTAATGGACGTATTTTATATAGTGAATCACCAAGATACACCTGTATATATGGCACCAGCACACAGTTAATGGTCTTTGGAACTATGAACTAGATATTGTAAAAGGACTGACGATGAAAACAAAGTCATGAGTACAACGAACAATAGCATAGCGAGCGAGGAAATCAGTCTCGAAGAGAAAGCTTTTCCATATCCAATTAATGATGAGCCTGGCCAGGCCAAAATTGGCCCAAAGGAAGTGTCCAACAATGGCACAATTTCGAAAACAACCACAAGAGAAGTCGCTGCTTCGCCTGCAGAATCTGAGGCTTCAAGCATACTGAATCCAGATGACAGTTTGGAGAGCGAAGCGCCTTACACGCTATTGACTTATGGTCAAAAGTGGGGGATGGTCGCTCTACTGACCATGTGTACCTTTTGGTCGTCGCTGGGGTCTCCGATCTATTATCCTGCTCTAAAGCAGCTGGAAAAGCAATTTAATATCGACGAAAATATGGTTAACGTTACCGTTGTCGTTTATCTGCTTTTCCAGGGGATAGCGCCCACAGTTAGCGGCGGGCTGGCCGATATTTATGGCCGTAGACCTGTCATTGTCATTGGGATGATCATTTACGTTGCCGTTTCGATTGGTTTGGCGTGTTGCAATTCTTATGGGGTGATTGTATTTTTGAGATGTGTACAGAGTGCCTGTATCTCCCCTACAATCGCAATCAGTTCTGGTGTCGTCGGTGACTTCACTCTTAAGGCTGAGAGGGGAACATTCGTGGGTGCCACTTCTGGTTTTGCCCTGCTGGGACAAGCTTTTGGATCTTTAATCGGTGCCGCCTTAGCAGCTGCCTGGGATTGGAGGGCAATCTTCTGGTTCTTGGTTATCGGTTGCGGTACGAGTTTAGCAATTGTTTTTGTACTTCTGCCTGAAACCAAAAGAACTTTGGTTGGTAACCTTTCCATTAGACCAAAAAATCCACTCAACAAAGCACCTATATTTCTACTGAACCCTGTCAAGAGACATTTCAGATATGACAACCCTGATTACGACACATTGGACAAGAACATACCGAAGCTGGATTTCACGTCTGCCCTAAAGATCACCGCTCTACCGGAAATTATGTTGTCTTTGTTCCCAGCTGGTTTGCAATTTGCCATGTGGACGCTGATGCTTTCCGCTATTTCATCGGAATTAACCGCATCTCCATACAACTATGAATTGACCATTGTTGGTGTTTGTTACTTACCTGCTGGTATTGGAGGTCTTATTGGTTCTTTTATCACAGGTAGGATCATCGATGTCTACTATAAGAAGTCGATTGAAGATTTCGAAAGAGGCAAAGAAGAAGGTACCATTGCACCTGATGCTCAATTCAATGTCATAAGAGCTCGGCTACTCGCCGCTTTACCTCAGAATTTCATATCAGTGGCTTCTTTCCTACTGTTTGGGTGGAGTGTAGACAAGGGCTGGGCAATTCCCGCGGTGTTGATCACATCTTGTATCAGTTCCTTCTGTACAATGAGCACACTGTCCACCTCATCAACCTTACTTGTGGATCTTTACCCTGCTAAATCTTCCACAGCCACCAGTTGCTTCAATTTCATCAGATGCTCATTGAGTGCCCTATTCATGGGTTGCTTTGCCAAGATGAAGAGTTCGATGACCGTTGGAGGGACCTTCACGTTTCTCTGCGGGTTAGTATTTGTGGGCAACTTCTTGTTGCTGATCCCAATGAAACATGGTATGAAATGGAGACAACAAAGAGCATTAAAAGCAGAACTTGCGTGCCAAAAGGCATTTTCCTGATAGATTAATAGATAGATAAATTCAATAAACTTTAATGATTCAATAAGCATTATACCGCTGAAATTTAACACCGGAGTGTGAATGACTATTTATGAGACTAGATATACAGTGCCTAGCAAGCAAAAACGACAAAAACGAAAACAATTGTTGGATTGAGAAGAATCTTGAAGATGAAATAAGGTTTGATCGACAACCTATTGAGATGCACATTGGACACCCTCGGCGCCACCAGCTTCTTCATCATCTTCATCGTAACTTTGAGCTCCTCTGCCGTTTTGTCTGCTATATTTGGCCGCATCGAATTCAGATAGCACACACTCGTCCACGTGAGCCTTTGCAGGTATAGTAGCCTTTGTTCTTGGGGGCAAGATCTCTTCCAATTTTTTCAAGTTGTCATCTGTTGTGAAATGATTCTGTGGGAACTTGATCTTAAAGTTGATCAACAGATTACCATAACCACCGAATTTGGCGATCGGCATACCCTTTCCTTCTATAACCTTACGCATACCTGGAGCGATAACCTCACCTGGTACGATAGCGACCTTCAACCAGTCACCAGAGACGTGTTCCAAAGAGAACTCACCACCAGCGATAGCGGTCAATAGATCGATCTCTGCTTCGTAAACCAAGTCATCTCCGACTCTCTGGAAGTTCTTGTGAGGTTTCTCAGACACGACAAAGATGACATCACCTGGAATAACGTCTGGAGCCTGGTCAGCTTCACCCTTGAACACGATCTTCTGACCATCCTTCATGCCTGGGTCCACGTGAACCTCCAAGATCTTTCTCTCATTGGCCACTTTCTTACCGTGACAAGACTTACAGCGATCCTTAGCATCGATTATGTCACCTGTACCAGAACACTGGTCACACTCAGTCTGGAACCTCTGGATCATTGGACCCATCTGCCTGGTCACAAATTTGTAACCGCTACCACCACAACCAGTACACTTTTTAACAGCCCCTTCTTTACCACCACGTCCACTACATGTCTTACAAAGAATCTGTTTGTTCAAAGCCAGCTTAGCGGTCCTACCCTTGTACAACTCTTCCAACGTCACCGCGATCTCGTGCTTAATGTCTCTACCTCTCTGTGGGCCTCTTGGTCTACCACCACCACCGCCGCCGAAAAACTGCGAAAAGATGTCATCACCAAATCCACCAAATCCTCCAAATCCGGCACCGCCGGCACCACCACCGCTCAAACCCTCCTCACCAAACTGATCGTAAACCTCTCTCTTCTGCGAATCCGACAAAACTTCATACGCCGAAGAAATCTCTTTGAACTTCTCCGCAGCCTCTTCAGATGGATTCTTATCAGGATGGTATTTCAAAGCAGCCTTCCTGTACGCTTTCTTGATCTCGATGTCTGTCGCGGTCACCGAAACACCTAAAACATCGTAGAACTTGGAATCCTTCACCATCTTAGAACGTTTAAAGGACGACAACTCGTAATCTATCAACACCTGACACCTTGTCGCCTTCAATCCTCCTCTGATCTGCTAACCACTACTTGTTGAAATACAGTTTACCACTCTCGATGGGCTTGCCATAAAAATTTTTCCGAAACGGATAGAACCTTCTGGAAAAAAAGCTTGAAAAAACAAACGTTGAAGCGTCAGTAATTAAAGTTTAAATAAATCGATGGTTTATATGGAATGCAATGGAAAATGTGCTATCTGGCACGTCTGTTGTGGGCATCGCTCTCGTGGTCTTCCGAGGCACTGTCGTTGGAGCCCGCTGGGAAAGGGTACTGGACCACCGAGATCAGGCCTTGTAGCGTTGTAGCCAATTCCTGGGTCTTGCGATCGGTGGCGCGCAGATGGCTCCTCAGAAGATCAATTTGTTCTTGTAAATTACTGAGTACATGAAAGATATATGAATGCATGGTTTCCCTTTCGTTTCTTTCCGTCTCAGTGGTTTCGTCATGCTGTGCGTGTCGGAGAGCCGGCGCTTCTGGCGCTGCAGCCGCCGCACTGGTTGTAGCGTTGTTAGGTGGCGCGCTGTCCGGGTGACCGCCGGTGACTCCGGGCCGCGACTTGAGTGTGATGTTGCCGTTGCAGAACGTGAAGGTGTTTCTGACCTGTAGCAGTAGCTGTTTGGACTCGGAGTTCAGCGTGCCGCTGTAAGTGTCATCCTCGTCCAGATCATCCTGAATCCTAAGCGCCTTGGAGTACAGCACTTTGAACCGGTCGTGGCACTGGCGCGCGTTGCGCTCGAACCCGTACTGTTCGTTAAGCGCCTGCGAAATTCTGATCCAGAACTTCTTCATGGGCTTGAAATATTCCACAAACGTCAGTAGATGCGCGTAGTTCAGCAGCATCCCCAGCAGGGCAAAATCTTCAGACGCTTTCCACTTGTTTCTCGTCTTTTTCGCGCCAGACGAGAAAGAGATCAGAGGCGATGTCCTTGAGATCTCAATCGAGTATGTTGATGACGAACCGGACGAAGACACGGATGAAGACGAGTTTTGCCGCTTAAGTTCTTCCGGCTCCGGCTCCGGCTCGTCCTTTTCCACTAAATCTGCAAATGCCGATGCTTCCTCTTCACCCTGCTGACCACCTTCATCGCCAGTGAATATGCCATCCATGTAGTTTTCCAGGCTGCCGCTCGCAGCGCCCTGTTCGGTCTTTGCTTTGCCGGGCATCCCTGTGAAAAACAGCACCAATCTATCGCTAATAGCTTCTGTACTATAGAAAAAAAATACCTATTACCTTTGCTGTCAACTGCCAGCTTTAATAGCCCGCTCACTGAAGAAAAATTTGCCGGGTTCGTCGCTGTGCTTCTCTGCACTGCTGCCAAACCTAGTATTATAAAGCATTACAGGTGTAAAATGCCTTATTGATTACGTTACAGAAGGTGCTGTCACCAGGCCAGCTCAAGACAAGAAATGGAGCGGAACCGTCGCCTGCGGCCTGGCTACGGCATGCGCCTGCAGCTGGCCGATGCAACGTTCTTTGCACCGTATCGTGACGTTACCGTGCGTAAGACGTTAAGTCGCGCCGGAGGTGGGTTACCCGGCCGTGCTCGGGTTTGTAAGCGACACTTCTCGGTGGGTATAACTATTGCGGTGCACGCACCGCCGCCAATCGGGCTCGCTACAGGCCCGCCAGAATGCCCCGGGTGTCGCCAGCGAAGATTAATCAGGTGGCGGGGCGCGACCCGCTGCTGGCGCTACTGCTGCCCGTGTGCCGCAGCGAGGATACCGCAGCGAGAGAACTGCGCTGGATGCGCGAGGAGCTGCAGTGTGGTGAACGGGTGCGGAGAGCTTGTGAGCGCAGATCGCGCTCAGAGCCGCTGCAGTATGTGCTGGGTACACAGCCTTTCGGCGCGCTGAGCATTGCTTGCCGCCGCAAAGTGCTTATCCCGCGTTGGGAGACGGAGGAGTGGAGCTTGGAGGTCGCACGGCGGTGGCGGGCTGGCGGCTGCGCCAGCCCGCACGTGATAGACCTGTGCACCGGTACGGGCTGTGTTGCCTTGCTGTTGAAACAATGGTTGCCGCACGCGGAGGTGGCGGCAGTGGACTGTTCGCCGCATGCGGTGGCGTTAGCGCGATTCAATGCTAGGCGCAATGACGTCGGGCCGGTGCACGTGATTGAGGGCGACGTACTGGTTGACGGCGAGCGGGGCAACGTGTTGTCACCGCTGGACCTGGTCGTTTGCAATCCGCCGTACATCCCGAGATCGGTGTTTGTGCGCGAGACGGCGACCGCGGTTCGCCTCTGGGAGCCACGGTTGGCACTCGTCGGCGATAAGCGGTTCTACCGCAACTTGTACGAGCAGTGGCTCTCACGCACGCGGTCGTTCGTCTACGAGATTGGGGATCGTGCGCAGGCGGAGTACGTCGCGCGGCACGTGCCCGAGGGGTGGCGCGTCGGAATGCGGCACGACGCAAGCGGCAAGCCGCGCGCCGTGTATGGTTACAGGAGCGGGGACCCCTTGCTGGATAGAGTATATAATGGCTTTGGCTCTCTGTTTACGTAGTGGCGGGCTCGGGCTCTGGCGCAGGGATCACGCGGTGAGTGCACAGCAGATAGCCGCCTCCGCCGCGCATGGTCATGACCGGGTGCAATTTACCCCGGATCGTCTGGTAGGGCCTGGCGCGCGTCTCAAGGATCGAGGGCGCAAGGAAGCGTAGGTCATCGTACAGCGCGTGAGCGAGTTCAAGTAGCGTTTCTTTGAATTGACTGTAGCAGACGATAGGTCTGGAGCCGTGTACGTAAGCCGCCAGGCGTGAGACCAGCTGCGGCAGTTGCAGCGTGCTGGCGAGCACTAGTGCATCGTACTGGGTTTCTCGAGCGAGGGCGATTAGTTGTTTCTGGGCGTTGTACCACTTGAGCCGGCGGTAGTACGCGTTTTTCTTACCAGCTTTTAGCGCCCATACCTGCTCTTTCGGAAGCGGGGTGAACGCGTCGTGCACTTCGGCGAGGCTGGGCGGCTCAAAAAAATCGAGCAGCGAGACGGTCTTAACGTGGGATCTGATGAACTCTTCGGAGTAATTGGAGAATTTGAGCAAGTCAAGGTTTGGGTGTTCGTTCTCGTGCACAACGACGATCCGGCCTGGCGCCGGATCGTCGTTCTTGCCGCCGAACATGCGTTCGAGAAGGAAGTAAACCAGTAGACCGCCAGTCTCGTCCATGCAGAGGTAGGTTCCGCTGGATCGTATGTTGGCAAGATTGAGCAGCATGCCGATGGACTCTTGCGACATGTCGAGTACGCGCTGGGCGTCACCTTTCTCTAACAGAAACTGAAGCATCGCGGAACTGCTAAGGTATTCGGCGGTGAAAAACTTGGCAAACTTTTGTTTCTTACGTTTGAGGTACTTTTCCTGCGAGTGAACGGTCTTCTTTTCAAAACTGCCGTGGTTTTCGATCATCTTGGCAATGATCTCTTCACCCGAGGCGCTCTGCTTCTTCAGCGCTTCGATCTCGGCCATCGAGAGCCCCTGGATGTCATTTCCCATGTTGACGAGGTCTTTGTTGTTGGCGCTGCTGATCACGTTGACCAGCTCAGAGGGTAGCGGCGTGGATTCCCTGTCGCTGGCAAGTGCACTGTCGTCGCGGCCCATCAACCGTATCTTTCCGATCGGAGTTCTGTTTTTATTTTTCAAGTCTGGCTCATACGTGCCGTCATAATAGATCTCGAAGGTGGTTCCGAGAGGGTATCCCACAATGTCGTTAACGTGGAAAGCGCCGAACTTGCCCAGTGAGATGGAAGTGTTGGCTTTCAGTTCGACGATTTTTCTGTTGCCGGACGGCAGTCTCAGGATGACATGCTGGTCGAAGGCTAGTTGCGTCAATGGGTCCATCTCTGCTCGATACAGGTCTTGCAAGTTTGGACGTCTTGGTAGTTTAGCCGATGCGATGAGTTGAAGTGGTTGATATTTCGAAAACTTTTCAGGAGATCGTTACGTACGAGGTGATTGATATTTTTTCCTCTTCCTTGCAAGCTCTGGAAAATTTCACTTCATCAAGCTCATCGCTTTGGCTACGGTTAGATACTGCAACTCATAGTGGCTAGAGATTGACTACTTTGCATTGATTCGAGATGGGTAGCAGGCGTGTCAAGAATAAGCAACAGGCTCCACCAAGCTTGGAAGAATTCCAGGCAAAGAAGGAGAGAAAGCTCAAGAACAAGATCAAGAACAAGAGAGCCGTCTCAGATGGTGAAGAACACAAGAAAGTTAAGAAGGCTAAAAAATCGAAGAAGCGCTCAAATGAAGAGGATGAAGAGGAGAAGAGGCAGTTAGAGGAGCTGAAAAAGAAGGAAGAAGATCTGCCAGAAGTGGATCTGAACGAGTTGTCGAAGGCCAAAAAATCTTTGTTTGATGATGAAGATGAAGAAGAGGCCGAAGATGAAGAGCTACAAGATGAGTTCGATTTGGAACAGGAGTACGACTACGATGACGAGGAGGATAAAGATGAACGTCCAGTCTTCTCTGACGACGAAGATGTCGATCTTGAAGAATTGAACGCAGCGAACATGGAAGAGATGTCTAAGAAGCTGGACGAAGAAAATGCTCTGGAAGCCGAAGAAGCCGAGAAGGAATTAGTAGAAGCTGAACAGAATCAACCAAGAGCGGATGTCTTGCCTTCCAAGGAGGAGGAAGAAATGATGGCTCAACAACCTCCAGATTTGACCTCCATCAGAACAAGAATGATTGAAATCGTTAAAGTTTTGGAAGACTTCAAGAACTTGGCCGCAGAGGGGAGATCAAGAGCTGAATATACAGACAGACTGCTGAAGGATATTTGTGAATACTTTGGTTACGCACCATTTTTGGCAGAAAAATTGTTTGATCTTTTCTCACCAGCTGAAGCTATGGAGTTTTTCGAAGCGAATGAAATTGCTAGACCAATTACCATCAGAACCAACACTTTGAAGAGCAGAAGAAGAGATTTAGCACAGGCTTTGGTTAACAGAGGTGTTAACTTACAGCCAATCGGTTCTTGGACAAAGGTCGGTTTGCAAATTTTCGACTCCCAAGTTCCAATCGGTGCTACACCCGAATATCTGGCTGGTAACTATATTCTTCAAGCAGCTTCCTCATTCTTGCCTGTCATTGCCTTGAACCCACAGGAAAATGAAAGAATCTTAGATATGGCAGCTGCCCCAGGTGGTAAGACTACCTATATCTCCGCTCTTATGAAGAATACTGGCTGCGTTTTCGCCAATGATGCTAACAAGGCTAGAACCAAGTCATTGATCGCTAATATTCACCGTTTGGGTTGTACTAACACCATCGTCTGTAACTATGACGCTCGTGAGTTTCCTAAAGTTATCGGTGGGTTTGATAGAATTTTGCTAGATGCTCCTTGTTCCGGTACTGGTGTCATTGGTAAAGATCAATCTGTCAAGGTGTCCCGTACGGAGAAAGACTTTATCCAAATACCTCATCTTCAAAAACAACTTCTACTGTCAGCCATAGACTCTGTCGATTCTAACTCCAAGACCGGCGGTGTCATAGTATATTCTACATGCTCAGTGGCTGTCGAAGAAGATGAAATGGTCGTTGATTATGCACTAAGGAAAAGACCAAACGTCAAATTGGTCGACGCAGGCTTGGCTATTGGTAAAGAAGGTTTCACTAGCTTCAGAGGTAAAAAATTTCATCCAAGTTTAAAGCTTACAAGAAGGTATTACCCACATACCTATAATGTAGACGGTTTCTTTGTTGCCAAATTCCAGAAAATTGGACCTTCTCCTAATGATGACAACCAAGCTACTCCTAGAGAGAAAGAACTTGCTGCTAGACAAGAAGCCGTTGAAGAAGGTATCATTCACTCTGATTTTGCCAAGTTTGAGGATGAAGAGGATGAGAAATACATCAAGAAGTCTCAGAAGAACAATATGCTAAAGAAGGGTATCAACCCTAAAGCCCAAAAAAAATGATTAGCACATAGTATGATCATTGATTTTTTTTACAACTATCTAGAGGGCGGGCACATACTGTATAATACAATAAGTTTCATATCACATACATATCAATTATGTGAGCCTACGACTGTCATCTTACTCAAAATAGTTCACGTTTCCCAGATTGTGCTCTTTTATGTAGTCAGGTCCAAACTCTTCATACTCCTGCTTGGTGATCACAGCTTTTCTGAAGTCATGCTCGTTCTGAGCAAACTTTGCCATACCTTTCCATGCGTCCAGAGAAGGATCCTGGGAAATTTTGATGGAAAATGGAGTATTTACTGGTAAAAACCCCGTAAATTCTTTGACTATTCTTTCCTTTAAACCTGGAATTTTGGCGTTACCACCGGTTAGCCATACATTTTTCGCCATGGTTGATGTTACTGAACTTAATTGGCGTGGAGATGCGTCGAATTTTGCTAGCAATGTTCGCTCACATAGCTCTGCGATCCCAGCCTGATCTTGGCCACCCATCGAAGGCTGGAATAGCACTTCAGGTACTCGTATACGTTCAACGTTCAAATGCATTTGGTGCTGCTCATGAGAGCTTTCGCTATCATGTGGTCTGGGTCCTCTAAGAAATAAATGCAGAATAGAGTTTCTCCAGTCATACTGTGCATCCATCGTATCTTCTTCAGTGAAGTTAGGATCGTGTTCAAGAAGCTGTCCTTCGAGATCTACAATTTCCTTGTATTCCTCTTCTATCAATTCCTCTAGTGCTTCGGGATTCTGCGTTATATCATTGTAAACCCCCCAATCATCATCATTGGCTCCGAATGTGTCGTTGGGGTCATTATCAATAGTTGCCTGTTGCCTTGTACGTTTTGCACCACGTCCAGAATCTTCAGCCAATGTTGCTAAATTTTTCATTCTATTTTGAGACATCTGTGATTTTCTGTCCTTCATTTCGTCCTTCATTTTGATGTTTTCCTTCCTTTTATTTATGAGGTGACTTAAACGCTTGCGCTTGTCCTTTATCCAACCTTCTAAATCACTTTCACGCCATTCTCGCTCTTTGATCATCCTTTCCTCTTCTTCCTGTAAAGCCTTCTCTTTCTCCTCCTTTGCCTTACGCCTAGCTTCAAGACTAGCTTTCAGAATCCTTTGTTTCCGCTTTTCTTTAATTTGATCCTCCGACAAGTTTTCATCAGGTATCTCCAGTAATTCAAACTTATTCTGGTTTGCATCTTGATCATCATCTACTTCATCTCCTTCTTCATTTGCAGCCTGAGATTTTTTCAAGGATCTCTCGAGATTGTAGAGATACTTCTTGAAATCACGTTCATCGTCAAACCCGGAGTTCTGCAAGATAGATAGTACTTTTTTCTTCGGCTGGTCTTTCAGTTGCTCCTTGACCTGGCTGTAGTATTCAAGCTCTTCTTCTTTTTGAATCAATCTTTCAATTCTTTTTTGCTTTGCTTGCTCTTGTAGTCTTTTTCCGCTCTCTTTCCTCTTCTCAGCTTGAATACGTAACTCTTCTTCGGTTTTCTGCGGTTGTATAACCTCCACGAATGGTGCTTCCACTACAATATTTTGAGACTCGAGAGTTTCTATATTCAAGATTCCCTTCAGCTCTCTCTCGTAGTCTTGTGAGACGTAACAGTAATCCTCGTACATTGTTCTGAATTGGAAACTGGACAGCTTTGTGGGGAAATAAGGATACTTCAATGTAAGCAAACTTGTCAAGTATTCTGTCGCTTGGCTGCCACCCCAGTTGATTCTCTTGGCTTCCGTTAAAATTCCTTGTCCATCTACCACCGGGATAACATTCGTATCTTCATTCCCACAACCTACTATTAAACCTGTGGTATTTGGCTGAGTGTTATTGTAAAATGCAAACAGGCTGTCGATACCAAAGGCAACACCGGGCGCATTAAAGCATTCGAAGAGCACTTGGTACCAGCTCGAACGTTGAGATTGCAGGGTGGCTAGACGCTCGTTCATAAGAAGTGGCTTTGGTATCCCTCCATCGGCCTGCACACCTAAATGATGAAAAGTATACTCCATAATCTCCTCCACATAATCCCAGTTCGTCACCATTGAACCATCAAAGGGGCTTTTAGATTGCGCACGTACAGCCTGGTCCAAGTGGACGTCATTGCCTATGAATGTCATTGTTTTACTCAACTTTCGATCTCTAAACCGTGTCAATCTATTTGAAAATACATGGCTAGGGGTCAATTGATTGACGAATCCTGCTCTAACATCAAACGAGCCGAAATCAATCGCGATTGGAGTGTCAGGCGAGTAAGTACTTGGATCATCAAATCTCTCCGGCTCTTCTAGCAACGGAGGTTCATCGATAACACGGACCTTGAGGGGAGCCAGGGAAGAGTCCCTTGACATTTTTGAGCAGGCTGTTGAATAAGTTGAACGGCCTTTGTAGAGACCTTCAGACAATTACTTGCCAACTCTGTAGTCTCTTTGAACTAAAGGCCATTCGTTCTAACATTGACTTGAACGTCCCAAATGATGTGGATACCAGTGTCAGGATTTAAAACGCTGACAGTGTAAAAATTAAAGATAAAGCCATATCAACTTATTGGTAGTATAGTCTATAAAGGTTGCTTTATTTATGTTTGACGGGTACTTGAACTCTAGCAAGCGGATCTAAGTAAAATTGCTCTTCATGCTCCTCATCGAACGGAGGAGCTGACTTGATTTCAACAATATTTCCATTAACAAGACCAGTATTGTAATGGTTATTGGCATTTCTCTCTCTCTTAGATCTTTTCATCTTATACTGCTCGTATTCAGTCTCAGAAAGGCATGCTAAAGCGAAGTTAGGGTTGATCACCAAAGCCATGGCACCCTTCTGACCAAAACCAAAAGAGGTGACACAACAGGCCTTGACAGATTGGACAGCAATTGGACGCGATGGATAAACCAGATGTTTGTACTGCTCAAACTGATTGTCAACGTTGTCTGCATTCTTGTTTCCGGGAATGATACCACTGTTCATTATTTGGAGACACCCGTTCAACATCCAGGAACCGGCCGCACCTTTTGGATGCCCAGTGAGGTGTTTCTGGAAGACAGCGATCAAAGGATTACCTTCAGATCTACCGAGGTGGTCCATCATCTTATTCAGAATCTGCGACTCGTTTTTCTCGTTCGCTTTGGTGGATGTTCCATGACAGGATGCGACGCCCAAATCATCGATGGTGAGGCCAAACACGCTTAATGCACCTCTGATTGGTGCAATGTTTGGATCATTCTTGTAAAACTCACTGCCCCAATGCCTTTTGGCATTTGCAAGTTGACTAGCAGCCAGTTCGCGGGTAAGTTCCGGGTCAGCATCCATTGCCAGTTCACCTTCGGTCCAACTTTCGATTTCAAGCGCTCTTCTCTGAAGTTGACGCTTTCTGTAAGCGACGTTCAGCTTTGATGAGCCAAATCGAGGCTTATTTTGAGTCTCTCTTGCAGTCGTCAAAACACCTTTACCAGGTGCTGGCAAAGATTTGCCAATTTTATCTGAGGCAGTGGCTGTCATTCCGACAATTCCATATATTGGAACTCCCATCTTGACAGCAAGATCGCCCTTCATCAAAACCTGTATACCAGCACCCTGGGACTCCATGAAACCGTTTCTGGTCGAGGTTGCAGGTCTACATTGCTCCTTAGGATCACGTCCGCACTTTGCCTCCTCAGTTGAGTTAGATGTGGCACCCATGTTGGCAAATTCGTGGGAGATGGTCCCATGAAAGTCATCAACACCACCAACAAGACAAATCTTTGCCTTGCCAAGTGCAATCGTTTCGTAACCCATCTCTAAAGACTCAACGGCAGTCGCACACGCACCTACAGGGGTCTTAATAGGACCACTTGAAGAAATCAACAACATGTTTATCCAAGCCGAGATGACGTTGATGAAGGTTTCCGGCAAAATGTCGTTTTGTACAGGCTCGTCCCTAGTCCTGAAGACTTGCATCTCTTCATGCGATCTCATACCACCGATACCTGATCCAATACAATTTCCAACCTCCGAGACATGGACATACTGATACATTTCATAGGGGTCCACAATACCAGAGGCAATTAACGCTTCAGCAGTCGAGACAAGAGCGAACAAAGTTGTAGGGTCAACTTGGGAAACAATATCACTAGGAATACCATAAGCTTCAGGATTCCAGCCTGTGGGAACTTGCCCCGCTACCATTCTCTGGATATCCAAAGCTTTTGGAATGAAAAGGGAGGCACTCTTCAAGAATTTAACCAAGCACTGGTTATCTTCAAGATAGGAAACAGATACCCTATCACCCTGTTCTAATTTGTACTGTTCTGCAATTTCAGCAGAAGTTTGAATTGGCTGTAAATCATGATTGATTATAACCTCTTGTAGCATCTGCTTCTTTGATGGAGAATACCCATTGAATAATTCGGGTTCAATAATACGGATACCAGTATGCTCTAAGATTTTTTCTTCGTATAATTCCTTGATCTTCAAACCATCGACAGGCTCTAGAGTTGTCGCATCAACCCAACCGTTTACAAGCGGGGTCTGTTTGTATTTGATCAACCCCATAATCCAAGCCATTTCAATACACCCCTCTAAGGAGAACACACCAGTGCTTTCCATTTCCCATCTTGTTCTGGCATTGCCCCAAGGTCCAACTTCTGCAAAACCTGTCACAACTACCAAATTTGCAAGATCCACTAAGCCTTCAATCTTCGAGCCACTATACTCATCTTTCAAAAGCGAATAGTCAGGTAGCTCAGGGAACTTCAGATCTATGTTACCCTTTGGAGCAATCTCTTCTTTGAGAACTTCTCCAGTCATACCTAGGGTAGATTTATCGTGTTCCTCCTCTTCCTTCAGTAATTTCTCAAGATTCATTTTCTCTACCAGATCAGATTTCAGCGCCTGTAGGACTGGTAAAATATTTGGAAGGTTGTGCAGTCCACCATTTAGATCTGCCACCAGAGGGGTACTCTGAGCCTGCGTAACAATCTCGTAGGTGAGGAGGCCCAAAACGTTAAAGGCGGTTTCCGCAGGCGAAAACGTGCGAATTCCTAGTTTCTCCAATCCACTAGTCAAGAAAGGATCCGATTTGTCTTCATCGGTCCAACCATACATGCAACCACAGATACTTAAGCTTTCCTTCCATTCCTCAACTTGCCATCTCTCCAGCACCTTGTTCAAGAACGCATATGATTCGGACAACGTGCCACTTGCTCCTCTGGACCCTGATAATGGCGACAATGGTAGAAGAACAAACGTTGGTCTGGTTTCCACTTTCTTCGCCTGTTTGGCCTCAACGAGATGTCCCAGTAAACGCAACAAATTCACAGATACAGATCTCAATGTGACCTCATCTTTCGAACTTATTGATGTTATATTGTTCTCCGACTCGTGGACGTTGAGCGGTAGAAGGAAGTCGATATCTCCATATTGTGATGTGACGTAACCGCAGAACTCCTTGATATCGACCTTGGAGCCTTGATTCAAGGGCAGAGCTACTAACTTCGAGCTCTTCGATCCAAATTGGTGGTAAATGGATTGCAATTTTTGAGTTACTTTGTAATTGAACTCATTAGTAGCAACTAAAACGGTAGCACCGGCTTGTAGGAGTACCTGAACAATTTGGCAAACGACTTTACTGTTAACGCCAGATATTAACAGTAACGCTGTTCTCCCGGTTAGAGAAAATCCACCAGAGCCAATATTCAGCAGGTTATTCAGATATACTTGAGTGAAATGTTTGTCATATATCCACTCCTCATTAATATTTGAATGTCTTTTGATGTGCAAGAATGGAATAACTCCAACAGGAATGGTACACTGATCGTTTGCAGGCTGCTTGGCAGCTTCTTGCGGACCACGGACTACCTGCGGAGCATTCGCTTCATCCTTGCCTTCATCAGAAGAGATATCAACATCAGAATCCTCATCGGAAGAACACTCAATACTGTAGTCGTGTATGACAACATCATTGCCCTTTTCATACATTGATTTGTTAATCGATGAAAGCGCATCGCTGACAATGTTACGGAAGTAAGAAGCAATTTGATCTGAGTTCTTAATGAAAATCAGAAGTTGCTCGTATAGTGACTCAAATTGACCCCACATATCATCCGGATTGGAGCTGCTGGCAGTGAGAGCATATTGAATAATCTTTGAGTAGACACGGAATAGTTCACTCTCAATCTTGTAATAACTGGAAGAATCCATGTCAAGCTTAGTGGAGACTACGGAGGAGTCGCATGTTACGGTCTCGACATGGTTCCCGAGCGACATAGTCTTAATATAATTTTCCGAGTTGAACTCCCTTGATTGCAGATCAACAATATCCTCGTTTGGCTTGCCTATAGTCACGGTTGTCCCGACCTCATCGATATAAACAGGTTGGACACTTACAGACTCTTGACATCTTTTGTATAGCTTTGACAGGTACGTCTTCCATGGTCCATTTGGACACTTTCTGTCAATAAAGTATTGCAGCATTTTCAAGGTGATTGGGTTAGCTCTGTTCAAGATGTCTCTCACATTTGGAACAGTATGGATCTCAGTTCCTCCAATTTTAACTGAATGAAGCAATAGTAAAATGTCTTGTCTTGACCAGTTCCAAGCAGAATCGAAAACTCTGACTTTTCTAGGGGAAAAGAGCTTTTTAATTGACTCATCCAAGTAGTATTGGCCAAATTCAGCTTCCAAGTCACTGTATTTCTGCTTTATCACTTGAAGCTCCTCATTCATCGCCACCAATTTCTTGTCCTGGTTCTCAACCATCAAATGCTTATTGAAAACATTTCTCTGTTGGGTGCACAGAGCGACTAATTCTTCGTTAAAGGCATCGAACTCCTCTGCACTTACCATCTTGCGTTCTTGGCCATCATCAGAAGTTTCTCCATTGTCTCGAGTGCTATCATTTGTAGCGACAACACCAACATGTTCAATAGCTGCAAATGACCTGCAGCAAGCATCGATAAACTCTTCACTCTCCGTTTCCGAGGAAAATCTTCGTTTGAATGATGAGTCCTGGTAAGCCATAAACAGCAGAATTGGATTTGGATCAACAATCAACCACTTAGTTGAGAGGTAATTCCTGACTCCATTAAGTGATTTGTATTTACCATTCAAATTCTGGCTGATGAATTTTATCACTTGAGCTAAAGTGATAGGTCCAAAGATGTCTTTCTCTATCGATGTACTCAACTCGTTTAAGGGAGAATCTTCAAAACTATCATCTTTGAGGCCATCGAACTCCTTAATCAAGTCCGATTTTATTTCGTTTTGCAATGTTGACTTACCGTGCGAAAGTTCTTTTAAGCTCATGTTTAAATTCAAATCACCATATTTACAACCTGGGAGCTTGTTAGAGACCAGTGCTGTCAGTATGTGTCTCGAACATAGACCGATTTGGCCCGCAAATCTATATCCGCCGCTACTGGATGGAGTAGCTGGCAATGCTCTAGTCACGGTTTCGACAGGTGTCTTTTCAATCAGAGCCTGTGGAACACCAGCAGGGGTGGCAGCTTGAGTGGGCGCCTGTCTTTTAGCATTTCCCGGCTGAGCTGCCGGTTCGGTTCCGTAGTAGATCTTGTCCAAGTGGTTTGAAGTACAAAAAATCTGTCTCTTCATGTTCCTTCCACAAGCCAATTCGTGGGCTTCATTGGCTTTGACGGTCCTAGTAGCCATGTTAGCTAAAATAGGAGAGGGCCCCACTTCTATAATCCTCTCTGCTTTGAATTCGTTGATAAAGAGGTCTTGGGTTTCGATCCATCTGACCGGGAAGGCAAATTGGTAAGCTAAGAGCTCAGTAAGCAAAGTTGTGGCAAGTTCCACCTTGTATTCTTCTTTAACCATATTTGATAAATGCTCTCGATAGTATCTCGTTCGGACAGCACTGGGAAATTCTATCGAGTAGCTAACCATCCCCATCGAATATGTCGTTTATAAATGGGGGATGGCTGTTCAGAGCTTCAAAATCAAAAAAGATTTCCATCAATATTCCAAATCATGAGATGAGCCTCGCACCACTCAACAAAACGCGATAACTCAAGGATCAACATGTGGGCCACACCTAGTACAATGGGTCATTCCAGACCTTGCGACAATTAGGCAAGTCTCTGACTGTTCCGATTTTGACTTTGTTGTTCTTCGTTAAGCATCCAACTGCTACCGCCGCTCGTATAAATTTCGCCGAATTTACAATCGCACACTCTTTTCACTAAACGAACCTAGCAACCATTTAAGAAAAGCCAACAGAACCCACTCTCAACAACCCACCTCAGCTCTGACATTCGTTGAATCTTGTGTCTCTACCAGCACCCGTTCAGCACGAATCCTCTGACCTGAATAACGACTCTTGGGTACTTGGCGGCGGAAACTTGCCTGCCTGCGGCATAACGCCCATCGTTCTTAACACATATCATGTCCCAGCGCTCTGTTGACAATTTCCAGTAGTTCGAGCATCGTCTTTACGTGGTAGCAATATCGCAGTTCGTTTCGTCAGCTCATCGCGCCAGTTTCTTCCCCGAAACCAAACCTGTCACGCACAACAAAGGGGCAAACATCTTGGTGAGTAGCACCGTAGTTACAAAAGGATCTAACCGAGACAATTGAGCGATAATGATTTGCGATGTTGATCTTCGATATTTACCTGCTCTAAAGAGGTCAGCTTAGCCCATCTCTAAAGGCGTTGTTTCTAGAATTGAGTATGTTGTGCCGGGTAATGGGCTTTTTTTTCAGTTTCGCCGCCTCATCAAAGAACTTAATGTAAATAAACAAGACATCACAGCCTCAGGTTTTGATCAATCAACTAGGGATCACTTCTAGAGGCTGTGAGTGATCTGATCAAGAGGCTACAATGGGTTTACTTTGTGGGTCGTCGTCTGGTTCAAAAACGCCGATCGAGAAAAAGATTGTGATTCTCGGGGATGGTGCTTGTGGTAAGACATCGCTTTTAAACGTTTTCACCCGTGGTTATTTCCCTAAAGTGTATGAACCAACAGTGTTTGAAAACTATATCCACGACATTTTCGTTGATAACAAACATATAACTTTGTCGCTGTGGGATACTGCAGGCCAAGAAGAATTTGATCGGTTACGATCCCTGTCATACTCTGACACGGATACTATAATGTTGTGTTTCAGTGTAGACTCGCGCGATTCGCTGGAGAACGTTCAGCACAAATGGGTAGGCGAAATTGCTGATCATTGTGAGGGTGTTAAACTGGTGCTTGTGGCGCTTAAATGCGACCTGCGGAATACAAGCAACGAGGCAACCGCTATCACACCGGGTTTAATCAATCAGCAAAGGACGCATCAGTCAGGTGCAGACTTGGAGTCTTCGAATAGAAACATGGGCGACGCAAACAATGAGAGTAACAATGACAATTACATAACGTATCAGGAAGGTTTGGCCATGGCAAAGAAGATAGGAGCCCTTCGTTATTTGGAATGTAGCGCCAAGTTGAACAAAGGTGTCAACGAGGCCTTCACCGAGGCAGCTCGTGTCGTTTTAACGGACGATCCAAAGGGTAAGAGTTCCACGAAGGACGAAGGTTCAAATTGTACTATAATGTAGCGGTCACACCTAAATATATTATTCAACTAGGTATATAATTCACTAATCGACCATATCAAAGAATATTTGAGTGGGTTTTTCAGCCCTGACTTGTACTGTTGACATTCAAGATATCTTCCAAATACATGGAGGGTGTCTGTTTCTTGTGACTGCCTCTCGGTCTACGATCATTGGCGTCGTTGTTTGATGCCTGGCTCGAGCTCACCGGGGTCAAACCGAGCGAAGATTTGTTCCTCTTGTGATAGCCCACTGGTACTTTCTTCTCTTTACGCTCTGGTGAGGCTGCTCTCTCAGGTTTGTTCAAAGGGTGGCTCAACGTTAAGACATTTTCGTCCGACGATGAAAGCGAACTAGCCGAAACACTAGAGTGATTGTAAGGCTTTTCGAGTCGACTTCGTTGACCTTGTAGCAAGTTCTGCTTTTGAGCCACTTCGATAGTTGGCGATATGAATAGCGAATTCCTGTTATACCGCGTGAAAGTGTCCTGTATCGGATTGAAGGTTTCCTGAGCGGTGGGCTCTAACCATTCTGGATCAAACGCCGGTAGCGTCTCGGAAGAGCTGGAATCTCTAAGTCTGCTCACGCCACTCAACAGATTCAGACGAGATTTCTTCCTCTTTTCTTCCATTTCCCCATAGTCCGAACTGTAAAGAGTACCCAACATCTCCTTGTCCTCGCCGTTGTCATAAAAACCACTGCCATTTCGATCGTGACCACGATACTTGTCCTCTCTCAAGCTTCTCTTAGCGGTTCTGCGAGATAAGTGGCTTGTTATCATCGACCAAAGTATCATACCAAGGAACATCGCACCTACGATACTGCCTACAGCTATGAAAACCGTCCCATCTGGCTTATGATGCGGATTCCATATGTTGGGGTTCCTAGCAGCTGAGGGAGGTGTGACAGTGGCCGAGTAACTGCTTGTACTCGAAGAGATTGTCTCCGAATCAGTTGCCGTACCAGTTGCAGAACTCGAACTTGTAGTAAACTTAGGCAGAGCCTTCACAACGCCGATGGTCTCTGACATCTTGTGGCTCCTCCTGACTAGCTACACACGCCGCCACCAGCACGCAACCAGGTTTAGAATCACCAGCCCAGTCTTCTATATATGAAGCCATCAACAATGTTTCACCTATTTCCCGATCCGGTAAACTGACAGGGTTCTCAAAGAAGGCTCGTTTCATCAAGACAGATACAATAGAGAAACCAAGAATAGATACGGACCTAAGTACTGGCTTGCAATGGCGTTTCAAGAGTAGCACTTGGTCAATCGAATGGTGTTGCTCAGCACGATCTGTTTGCGCTCTGTAACGGCATTTGAACGCTCTTGAAACTCGTCACCTGGCAAATCTAATTTGAAATCGTCTAGCTCATATAAAGCTGCTTCTGAGACACTTTAGGTCTACTCTATCACATCCTGCTCTCTTGTTGTCGTGCGAGTATGATCACATCAAGTCCTAGCATGTTCGCGATCAAACAAAACGACCTGTAGAACAAGTTCTATTCAGATATGCAGAATACACGGGTAGCAGTAAGTTGCGATCAGGAATTAGTCAAATGAGAGAGTCGTCGAACTACATACCGCCTTTGAGTTTTTCACCTGTGGTGGGCACGGATGTGTCGCTTTACAGGTCCGGATATCCAATGCCTTTGAACTACCCGTTTATCAGAGACCAACTTCATTTGAAGACAATAATATACGTTGGAGACAAGGAGGAATTGTCACCCGAGTATGCTGAATTTCTTCGCCAGGAGAAGATCCAATTTCACAAGATTCATATGGAATCGTGTCGAGATGTCGGCATCAACGACCGAATGGACGAAGTGCTGCGGTTGGTTGTAGACGTAGATAACTATCCTATACTGGTCCACTCCAACAAGGGAAAACATCGGGCTGGTGTGGTGGTCGGGATCATACGCAAGCTTCTGCAAGGCTGGTCTGTTACAGGCATCTATCAAGAGTACGGTATATTCTCTGGTGGACTCAAGGGAGAGGCAGATCTGGAATTCATCACTATGTTTGAGACCAAATTGGTTGTTCCTAGAAGCAAGATGCCTGATTTCGCCATTTTCCAGCGGAGCAGCGTGACGAAAACTTGACCTCTCGTCGAGATGTATGTGACTCACGCTGCTTGATAAAAGTGAGAAAACATATTATATATACTTTACTCTGTTATTCGGCAACTCAGAATCTGTAGTCCGTGAAGAGCAGATTTATCGACTAGAATATTGGCAAAGATGGTTTTTGATTTGTCGCAAATTGTGAGACCCAAAATTTATAACTTGGAACCTTACCGTTGTGCAAGAGACGATTTCAAGGAAGGTGTTCTTTTGGATGCTAACGAGAACGCATGGGGTCCAATACCCAAGGATCTTGTCGGATCGAGTTTGCACCGTTATCCAGATCCCCACCAAATTGACTTTAAAAATGCCATTGCAGAATACAGAAATAAAGAGAGCTCATACGCTGGCTTGCCAGCTAAACTATCTGCCGAAAACCTTTGTCTGGGTGTTGGTTCGGATGAGAGTATCGACGCTGTCATCAGAGCTTGTTGTGTCCCAGGGAAGGACAAGATTTTGACCATGCCTCCAACGTATGGTATGTATTCGGTGTGTGCAGACATTAACGATGTAAAGGTGGTAAAATGTCCTTTGATAACGGAAGACAACTCTTTCCAAATGAACACTGATGCGGTTTTGCAAACTTTGGAAGACGATCATCATATCAAATTGGTCTTCATCACATCGCCAGGAAATCCAACTGGTGCCAAGGTTGAGACCAAAAGAATTGAAGAACTGCTGCAGAAATGGGATAGAGGTATTGTTGTTGTGGATGAAGCTTACATTGATTTCTGCGGGAACTCCACAGCACCATTGGTGACCAAATATCCAAACCTTTGCGTCCTTCAGACTCTATCCAAATCTTTCGGGTTGGCTGGTGTTAGATTAGGTATGACATACACTTCGAAAGAATTTGCAAGAGTTCTCAACTCGATGAAGGCTCCTTACAATATTTCCTCTGTTACCTCAAAATACGCAATGAAGGCTGTTGAAAACGAAAGTCTTCAAAGAATGGAGGAGAATACAAAGTTGGTTAACTCCGAGCAAAAACGTCTTCTAAAGGCTCTTACTTCGTTGGAACTGGTGGATGATCAATACGTTGGTGGTTTAGACGCAAACTTCCTGCTTCTGAGGATCAATGAGGGTGACAACAAGCTAGCTAACAAGCTGTATCACAAACTGGCAACTGAATCCGGGGTTGTGGTCAGATTCAGAGGATCCGAACTGGGCTGTGATGGGTGCTTGAGAATCACAATCGGAACTCCTGAGGAGAACGACATCTTGATCAGAGAGTTTACGAAGCAATTAAACGCTTTGAAAGAAGAAAAGGAATAAACGTGGTCCTCTTCCGGCTTTGTGAATTAAAGTAAGCGATAGATATTATACAATTAAGTGTACCTATAATTTACTGTAGTGGGTTCACCTTTTTCTCAGAAGAGCTCCAATTTGCATCTTAGTGCTTAATTTCAAGCTCAACTCCGCCACCGGAATTGATTGAACTTTGTGAGTATCGAAAGTGCATTCTTTGGATGAACTTGTGCTCTCACTAGCTGGCCAGTCTTTCGGGATTAATTCATTAAGTTGTTCACGTAATCGAGCTATCTCGTTGCACAGATTATCGCGGTCAGCAAGGTCTCGGGCCAACTTATGAACATAAGCATTATTGCCAATCTGTTCGCTCTCAACCGTAAACAATTTCAATATTTGTAACATCTTCTCGATATGGTTTAGTTTCTCTGCAGAGTTCAACATCTTGCGGCGAAGCTCACTCTGCATTTCCAGCTGATGATGCTTCAAACCAGCCAACCTTGGGTTTGTGTTAGCCGTTTCACACTGATAGTAATCATTTTTAACACTGGCTAACTCTGCTTCAGCTTCATTCGCTGCTTCGAGGCTGCTGGACAGTCTGCCCTGTAGTTCTTTGATATTCCTTGTGCATGCTTTGGAAAAAGCCGATCGTTCGGAAAGAATGTCTTGCAATCGCTGAGACTCTGAGATCCTCCAGGTATAGATATTGGGCAAGCTCGCCAAGGTTCTATGGCTGAGATGAGACGTCGATTGGTCTGCCAAAAATTTCTGCATGTTTTCCGCATTCTCCTGCCAAACTTCTAGCTCAGATGACAACACTTGATATGTTTTTTCGATTAACCTCATCGTCGGATCTTGTGAGCTATACTTGATAGGAGTGATGTTGGCACTGGTAAAATATTGTGGAAGTGGCTCTGGCATATTCTGCAAAGCGCAATATGACTCGTCATCCTCGAAGGAGTTGATGCCGATATCACTGAACAAAGGGTCCTCTGTCTGCGTTGCCGAATTAGCAGCTTTGAAAGTCTGAATACCTTGCGAGACATATTCTACGCTCTTCTCAATTTCGACGGAAGTTGCCTTATCTGAAGTGTTCGGCGAAGCCACCTCTTGCTTTGATTTGTCCCTATTCATGGCTTCTTTCAGTTCCTCCGGTGAGACGTCGTCTAGTGCATCGTATGACTCCTCTCCACTCGAATCTGGGTGGCTATGGTTCTTTTCCGAACCAGAATGGTCCATTGTACTGGACTTTTTCATTTCTTGTATGAGTCCTTTGTCGGAGGGAAGTACTTCTTTGTCTATTTTTGAAGTACTGCCTTGGCCGTGAGGATTCTCTTGGAAGTCGTCGTTGTCACTTTCATGATCAGGAAGGCTGTCTGGAGTATCTGAGCTGACGTCTTCTTTAGTGGCGTTTTCAACCGTAGAATTGTCTTTGTTACCAGATAGAGTGGTCAAAAATGGATTCTCCCTCACGTATGGCTCTTTCTCCTTTGAATAAGTTTCTTCAGCGGAGCTTGCCACTTTCGAGGAATTAAACTCAGTTTCCTTGGCTTCATTTCTTGAGCTTTCTTCCGAGCTAGGCCTCTCACTTTTATGATCAGAGATTGAGATAGTGGCAAAAGAAAAACCTGGCGATGACGCCTTCTTTAGATCGCCTGTGAATGCAGTGAATGGTGATGGGCTATGACTTGAGGTCTGATTCTCAAAATTCGTGAACTTCAGGTCGCTTGTTGACATCTTAGCGCCCTCTTTGATACGAGCAGTTATGGCAGATATAGAAGACTTATTGTCGTCCTTCTTGGCGGCGAGCTGTAGCTGAGACATCGTGGTCTGTTCAACGGTGGAGTCAGATAACTCTGTATCGGTACCATTTTTTTTCTCTATCAGACTTTCAGAGTTCTGCCGGTCGCTCACCTCAGATTCTGAGCGATCTTCATACAGGAGGTCAGACTCACTAACAGGAATTGCTCCCGCTTCTGTTACATTATCTGGCTCATTACCTTCAGTCTCATCGCTCTCTTCTGTGGAGTCTTGATCTTCTGAGCTTTCCGGACTTTCCTCATTCAAATTTGGTGATCTTAGTATCTCACCATCACCACCGCTAGCTGCGGTTGCCTTAGTGTTCGATGACAGATCAAATTGCAGCGGTGATGATTTTCCGGTGTTTGAGGTGAGGTGGGCAAAGGGCGACTGCGAGCTGCTCGAGGATGTGAATGGATTTTGACCCGCAAATTTGCTGAATGAGGAATTACTGAAAGCTGACTTTTGCTGCTCGAAAGGACCGGTTGTATTTGAGCCCGATGAAAGGCCGCTAAATGGCGATTTTGCTCCAGAGCCAAATGAGACTGTTCCAAAGGCCGGCTTTGCCTCTTTCCCTTCCGATTCTGACCCTTTAGATGATTCTATTGAGCCAAAAGGTGACTTACTCTGCGAGGCTCCTTCCGCAGAAGGACTAAATACAGACTTGGAGTCAGCGTTTCCAAATAAAGGCGTACCGAATACAGGTTTGTTGTCAGTTGTGTCAGTTTGGGGTCTCGCTGAGCCAAATCCTTGCGCGCCAAATGCCGGCGAACCAAATGCTGGTGAACCAAAGACTGACTTATCATCTGTCTTTCCAAATGACGGCGTACCGAAGGTCGAGCTTTTGTCAGCGGTTGTGTTGGAGAGTGAACCAAACGACGGTCTTTGGCCTGGATCTCTCGAAAAAGCTGCACCAAAAGGTGAGTTACTATGTGAATTTCCAATCGGCAGTGATCCAGAAGCTGGTTTGCTTCCCGAAGTGCCAAATGATGATGTGCCCAATAGTGGCTTGCCGTCTGCATTTCCGAAAGACGTTGAGCCGAATGTCGCTTTGTTGTCTGTTTTTCCAAAAGGAGATTGGCCAAATGTTGGTTTGTTGTCAGCATTTCCCAGTGACAGCGAGCCAAATGTTGGCTTTTTGTCAGTATTTCCCTGCGACAGCGAGCCAAACGTCGACTTGCTTTCTGACATGCCGAATGATGATGAACCGAACAAAGGTTTATCGCCTGCTTTTCCAAACGAAGGTGTGCCAAATTTCGTTTTATTTTCATTTGCATTGCCTAGTGACAATAAACCAAATGACGTTTTACCAAAAGCTGGTTCGGAGCTCTCGCTGTTAAAGGCTGTACCAGTTTCAGCCTGTTGATCGTCTGACGTGCCAACGGTAACTAAACTTTCGTTGCCAGAATGTGCATTAGTAGCGATATTTATGGCCTTTTCGGATTGTGGGGGGATGTCCGCAGGTGTCTCTCCAGATGTCGTAAGGTTCCCTACTCCTTCATCTGTTGTTTCACCAGGAACAGATTGTGCTTTTACCGCCTTAGGAATTATGAAGTTTCCACTCTTTATAGCGGACGAATGATATAGTCCAACAATCTGCAAGCTGCCTTCGTTATTCAATATGTATATCAGCGGTAATGCTTCAACGCTGTCAACCCCTTGACAAGGTTCTGAGATAGTACCAGTTGTACTAATATCCAGAGCCATTCCAACTGGGTTTGTATCATTGTCTGTTTCTTTGCTGATAGGTAATACCGCTCTTTCGCTGTCCTGTGTTGGCTGCACGACTTCTGCAGAGTCCCATACCGTAACTTCACTAGAGCAAGCAGAAGCCAGGACGCATATTGTCTTATCGTTACCGATGAGATTGTTCAGACGTAAGTTGTAAGATGTTGGGTATCTCAGAACCGATCCGAAAGCAGGCGTGATATCAAACGATTCACTAAAAGTTGGATCTCCGGATCCGAGATCCACAATGAACATCTTGTGATCGTACATGACATCTTCACTTGATTCGGGAACTTCTTCTCCATATATGATGAGGAACTGCCCTTCATTTAGGACTTTGATTAGCAATGGTCGATATTGGTTTCCAAATTCCTCTTTAAGCTCTGAAGGTGTCTCTAGTGTTGATAGGCCCTCAAGTTGGTCCCCTGCTAGTCTCTGAGTCTGTATCGAGTTGTTGCTCAATAGCGAGTATATGCGGTTCCCTAGCAGGTCAAAAGAAACTACGCCACTAGCAAACTCTCTAACACCACTCGCATTCCTGATTCCAGTGGAGACCAACTGATTTTCGGTGGTGATAGCCAAGAGCTCACCGGATTCTAGCACATCAACTTGCAACAAAGGTTTTGCAAAGGAAGATGTCTCACTGAAAGATTCAAAATTGGTACAGTTGACAGTGTAAACGGTACCATTTTTACAAACAATCAAAGCCTCGGTACCTGAGAGAAACTTGACCAACATCACATTCTCCAGTTGTTTTTCCCACTGAAACGAGATTGTGGTGTTCTTTTGATTCTGAATAAAATCTCTTAGCGATTGCAAATCTCCAATCACAACTTTTCCGCCTGATGCAGCGATATAGATTCCCTTTTCATTGGAAATATCCAGATTTTGTAAGGATGCAAAAGGCAATTTTTCATTGTATGATGGTAAGATACTCGCTTGCCCCAGTTTCTTAAAACCAAAATCCTCTGAAGTCACTGTTCGTACTTCATCACCGACTGAACTGGACATTGAATCCTGAAAGCCTTCACTCCTCGTTCCCGTCATCATTGTTGATGTCTATTCCACTTTGATGCCCTGATGATCCGATGACAGAACTAGAAGTCAACTTGATCACGTGACCGGCGACTGATTAGTGAAGAGCTGGCGATTCCCACTGTTAATCTGGTCCAACGGTTGCAATGGCTATAATCTGAGTCCTCTTAAGTAATCTCCATGTCAGTTTGCCTATCTCACTCAGAACAATGAATTTTACGTTTAGCGCCAGTAGCGTGCCATTAAGAAATTCCAATCTGACTTCACATCACTAAAACATAGACAGCGTTTGGTATTATTTACTCGTACTTGGAAGACTTACAAAACTGATAACTAACTGTTAATCTTAAGCGGAGAAGGACAAAGAGCTACCGATCTTGTGAACTGGCTCGGCCAAGTTCAAGGCGTTGAAAGAAGCACCAACACCCAAAGTAACGCCTGGTCTCAACTGTTGCTTGTAAGCCAAAGCAACGATACCGGAGTCAGCAACCTTAGCCTTAACCTGAGAAGTTGGGTCTGGTAAGTACAAAGTGGCAAACTCGATGTTGACGTTGGCCAATTGCTTTGGAGTAGAGATGGCCTTGGCACCAACCTGCAAGATTGGGCTGACCTTTTGGAAGAAAGACACAGTGGTCAATTGTGCGTTGTTGATAGACAAACCCAAGGAGTAGTCACCAGCAGAGTAGCCCAAAGCAACCGCGTAACGGGACAAAGAACCGCCGGTGATGTCGTAGCCGATCTCAGCACCACCAACAATACCCTCGTGGGCCAAAGTCAAGTCACCGACAAAAGAAGGTCCCTTCAACAAGTCAAAGGCACCTCTAGCAGTGAAAAATGGCTGCACAAAGTTGACGTTCAACTTGGCCGCCTTGGAAACACCTGGCACCAAAGAAGTCACCAAGTCAGTCTTCAAACCTGGCGTCACATCAGCCAATTCGATCTTTGTGTTCAAGTTGTTCGAGTTCGACCAGCCTTGCGTCAAAGTCAACCCGGTGGCCTTGTCAGACACCTTGGTCTCAATGTTGGCCGCAAGCGGACCGTCTTTGACGGTCTGCTTGGCCTTCAAGTCGAACTTCACACCGTTCTTGGCCACAGTGCTGACATCCACAGCAGCGACAGATGTGTGGTAGAAATCTCTGTTCAACAGGTCGTTGACACCCTTGTTAATGTCGGAGAAGAAAGGAGGAGCCATCTTTACAGTCTATGGGAATAAATGAATATATTATACGCGTTCTCTTCAAACTACAAGACCGTTACAAATACAAGACCATTCCCCCTTTTATGTTGTGCGGTTCGCCATGAAAAACATCTGCTACCCACACAGCATGTGTACGATGTGTACGAACACACGTTGCCACCTGCCGCTGCAGAGTCAATCCAATCAAAACACGAACAAAGCAGACGCTCCTCCAGCAAACGCACTCAACCGTGACACACGGCTCTACCCAACGGAACTGGGCTTGCTTACGGTGCAAGATTGGCCTTGACACGTTTACGGTTTACGCCCAACGTTCAGCGCGCGTTCGTTGGGCGCGCTAATTGTGGCGGATCATCATGATCGACGGAAATCGCGTGAGACGATATCGTGTCAGACGTCAAAGTCGCTTTCGACGGACTTGTGACTAGGGCTCGAATGTTAGGGTACACCGGGCGGTGACAATCGGCGTTCGGCACGTGATACGCGCAATGGCAAGCGCAAGACAGCAGAGACCATAGCATGGTCACACGAGCTATTGGCATAGGCGATCTGGTTAGAAGGAGTGTGCTGGTGTGGTAAGTGTTGAGAGTGTAAGTGGCGAGGGCAAGCGTTTGTGATATGGTGGA
The DNA here is from genome assembly GCA_030580195.1 of Torulaspora gathmanii. Lineage (NCBI taxonomy): Eukaryota > Fungi > Ascomycota > Saccharomycetes > Saccharomycetales > Saccharomycetaceae > Torulaspora > Torulaspora gathmanii. The sequence continues at coordinate 35,271 of JAKTSM010000013.1, read as the reverse complement.
AGATGATCATAAGTTGATAGTGGAAACGGAGACGGTGGAGGCGCCCGTATCAGGGCTTTTGATCGCGAGCACTGGTGCTGGCAACAAGGACAATGTAGAGGCTGGTGCGGTTCCTGCTGGGATGAAGACAGTTGTTTCTACGTCGATGGCATCAAAAAACGAACCAGGATCGTCCCTGAGGAAAGGCGAAGGCGTGCTTTCCGGGTCGAACATCAATCTCATCGACCACAATCCGCTGTCACCGCATGCTACGCAGGTTTCGTTGCGCAACAAGAAGAGCTCGTTGCTGATAGACTCGTCTGGCAGCGAGAGGCCGCGAGGAGATGATGGAGGCAAGGGCAAGGATGACGTTTTGAAACCGAGGAAACATATGGACGAGATTGCTAACGCGAATCGGGACGATGCGGACAGTCATCAGGGAAGGATGGGAGGTGATGGAGAGCCTGCGGCGCCGCAATCTTTTCATTCTTCGAAAGCTAGCTCGGCGATTCCAACACCTTTGATGTTGCCCGTGGCGGTAGCGCCCACGTCGACGGTGAGCGCGACAACGGGTACGCAAACCACCCGTCCCAGTGAGCCCAAGACGTTCAAGATCATGGAGAGACCGTCCATGAGTGTTGCCAACTCGAGGGAAGTTCTTCTTGATGACGAGGTTGTGCGCAAGAAAGGTGGACCCAGCGCTCGAGATGAGCAGGTCACTGGATCTACAAACAAGAACTCAGCGGCCCACACGGATGACCACGATTTGGATTCGTTGCATAAGCCCACAAAGGCGGATTTTTTTGCTGCTCGGCTGGCGTCCGCGGTTGGTGAAAACGAGATCAGCGACTCTGAAGAGACTTTCATCTACGAATCTGCGGCAAACTCAACGAAGAACGCGATTGCGGCCTTAGGGCTCGAGCAGAATGACCATGGTCTCCAGACACAGCACGGGATCGCATCTAAGATGAGTGTGCCGGTTTTAAATAGCAACGCTAAACTGCTGACGCGGTTGAAAAACACGAGACATACGAGTATGAGCGCGTTGCCGACGGGGCCAATGCCCGCGGGGATGGCGGCAAAGCAAGCCGAGTTTCTCAATGGTAAGAATGAGCCTTTAGTTCACCCCATGGCTCCTCCGATGACGTCAACGCCGAACGGAGAGTTGGATAGCATAAATTCTCAAAACGTGCATCGCATGGCGAAACAACCGGATGTTAACTCGGTGCGATCGCTGGTGTCTGAGACAAGATCTCCTGAGAAAAGATTGAGTCTGACTTCTCTGGCCAAGGGCGTCAACTGTGTGGGTGCCAGTGCAAATGCTACAAAGGGCCACACGTCACGGAAACCTTCCATTTCGAATTCAACACTGAGGCATGTTTCTTCTTCACAGGCTGGTACTGCGAGAGGTAAATACGCGGCCAACAACTCGACAAAGCCGGAGCCGGATGTTGCCATGTGTGCGGGCAACAAGCGCAACCTGCGGACGACCGCTTCCAAGATCTTTGACGCCAATGGAGCACCTTTAAGAAGGTACTCCGGTGTCCCAGATGATATTAATTTGGAGGACTTCATAGAGCAGTCAAACGGCCATTTGATGCCCAGCGTTAGTAACCAAAAGGACGACAGAGTGAAGGCTGACTCCAATCATATTACGGACAAAAGGTTCAGTCGAGATCTGGTGGACCAGGATCCCAGAAGCGCCATCCAGGAGGAAGAGGGCGAAGATAACGGTGAAGAAGACGACATGCGTTCGATGTTCTACTACAACGACCGTGGCGACCTAGAGGCCAGACCACAGATCTCAGATTACGAAGAGGATGCTGACGCAATAGATGACGACCACCATGACGATAAGTACTTCAACATGGCGTTCAACCCCGGGTTTGGGAGCTCAAACAACAGACAAACGCGTTTCTTCGAATCTGGGCTCTCACCCTCAGACGCCCATTTCCCACCAAATGGCTTCGTCAGCAATCTGAACAATCCAAGCACCATCGTCAACGAGCAGACTCCTTTGAAGCCCCGGAAACAGTTCTCAAGGCCTCAATTGAGCTACTCCCCACACAACTTTTACACTAGAAAGTCATCCTGGGCCAAAATCAAGCACTGCGTTTACTTCACCTTTGTCGTCACATCTCTACTGACCGTAGGCTTCATTCTCGGCTTCCTACTCGCGACCAACAAAGAACTACAGGACTTCAACATAGTAGTCATGGACAACGTGCTCTCCAGTTCAGACGAGCTTCTCTTCGATATAACGGTCAGCGCCTTCAACCCTGGTTTCTTCGCAATCGGCGTACAGGATGTCAACCTCGACGTCTTTGCCAAGAGTAGCCACATCTCCAAGACCTCCTCCGACCCGCAACCCCATAACGCGCCCACCAAGGAAACCATCCTTCTCGGAACCGTCACCACCCTCGAAACCCCACTAAAGTTCGAAGGCGGATTCATCAGAAGAAACTACGACGTCTCAAGGTCCACCGTGAAACTCTTCGACCCCGGATCCAAGCAAGAATCGCCCGATGACGACGATCTTGAGACCACCGAACATCAACTCCTAAAGCAGGCCAAGGACGACGTTGAGAAGTGGAAACTCCTAATCAACCACGAATACGAACTCATCGTCAGAGGCAGCATGCAGTACAAAGTGCCCTTTTTCAGAACAAACAAGTCTGTTGCCGTGCAGAACAGTGCCAGCGTTCGCCCAGGCCGCGACGGCGATGATGACGACAAGTACCTTCTATAGCCCGTTTAGCTCTGGTAAGTAAACAAACAACAAGATAGATGCCCATTCTGAATCTCTGCTCTGCTGGCAGTCGTAGGAGCATTCTGACTCTCGAGGAACCATTCCTATTGTCTTGATCTTTTTTTAGATCTAGCCGGCCCACTTGACTAAGAAGGCAAAAGCCTAAAGAGAGCAGTGTAAGATCTAGTGCGAAACATCTCCTGGAGGCAAAAGACTAAACCCACAGGACTGCTGCTGTTGGGATAGGCCACAGCTACGCAACATTGACCCATTGAAGGCGTTAGAGCGAGATCTGCCGGTACATGTATTGTTTGCTTGAAAACAAAAGCTCCAAGTTGTATCATTTTCATGCTTGTTTCAGCGTCTCACGAAGCACTTGAATCTGAAACATAGAGTAGTCAGCAGTGGAAAAAAAGTGGAATATTAGACGAGAGAGGTTCGGGAGTCGGTGGTTGTTCCGTTTACATCTGTGTGTTTTTGCCTGACTTTAGTTTGCCGGTAGAATGGCTCAAGAGGAGGAGGATAGTATGGCTACGCCAGGCAGCGGGTTTAGTGTGCAATCCAGGTCACCACGGTCGTTGCAGTCGAGGAATACAAAGAATTTGTCGCTGAGCATACAGGACAGCAGCTTGCCAGCTGCAGGAAAGCTGGAGAATGGTCAGATTGGCGTACCGAGCGGTGGTGCGAAGCCGATATCGATAGGCGGCGGACGGATGAAGAGTGGTGTGGCTGGAAGGCCGCTACAAAGTAGACGGACAGAGGCTTCTATATACTCGCTTCCTGCGGATAAGAGATCTGGTTCAATGTCTCCTAGGTATAGCAGCAGTGTACAGAGAGGCGCGGACATGGGTGGCAGAGTCAGCAGGGTTCACTCGTTGTCGGTGAAGACGAAAGAGCTTGACATGTATCCGGTTGCGCGGGAACGGGCGAGAACGCTGAACTCTGCATTTGACACTTCAACTCCCAAGATGGGTGGCAGCGAGGCTGACACAGATCCGGTGTATGCGGATGCGTTTAAGGGTGACGCGTACCCTGTGGGTCCGCTGCTAGTCATACCGCCCAATGTTTACCTATACTCGGAGCCTGACTTGGAAGAGATTTTGAATTTTGACGTTGTAGTCAACGTAGCGAAAGAGCTGCCCAATCTGATGGAGTTGGTACCACAGTCCAGAAACTTCTCGTATCATCATGTGAAATGGGGTCACAACAGTAAGATTTCGAATGATTTGGAAGACTTAACGAATTTGGTACATGTGGCGTCCACCGGTGGTAAAAAGGTGCTTGTTCACTGTCAATGCGGTGTCTCCCGTTCTGCTTCCTTGATTGTGGCCTACATCATGCGATACCATAACATGGGGTTGAATGAAGCCTACAGCCACGTAAAGGCGATTGCCAAGGATATCAGTCCCAACATGAGCTTGATCTTTCAACTCATGGAGTGGAATGAAGTCTACAATAAGAACCGCAAGGAATCAGAAAAGACCGCAAGATCTCCTTACCAAGTACCCATCTCAGCAGCATCGCCAACTAATGATCTCACATTCGTTTCACCGGAATCACCTCCCAGAACACCAGGTGAATACTTCAATAAGGTGTCAGCTTCATCTTCAGCATCTTCAGCTTCCACATCAAGCAGCACCATCGTCGCGAATCAGACCCAAGCCAAGCCTATATCTTTGCCCTCAGACCTGGAGGATTATTTACCAACTGCGGCGGACGTAACTGCTCCTCCGTCTGCAGGTGATTACTGGGGCTAGCTCTGCAAGCTTTCTGGAGGCGTGTAACAACGAAACTGCTGGTCAGTCACTCACTATAAACCTTATATACTTGTACTTTCGTTCGATCTGTAACTACATCATTCCATCAGCAACCTACTGTACTCTATTCAAAGTTGCACTCTCGATCTTTCAATATTCGGGCCCTCGCTTTTATTGAACATTCTAACAAACTGGCACTACTAACTTCACAGGAAAGTAAAATACTGGCATCACATATCACCTGCGAGGCTATGGGAGAGTCTGGTGATCCTTCTGTGAAGAAGAGATCTTTGAGTAGCTACCTATCTAATGTGAGCCTGAGACGAGAAGAGCTTGAGAAGCTAAAGAAGAAGCAAGAGGAAGAGGAGCAAGAGATGGAGAAGAAAGAAACGGAGGAGAATCAGAGATCCATTGTTCAACAACAGCAAGAACAAGAAACTCAAGAAAGACTGCGAAAAGATCAAGAAACTCAACCCAGCCTTCAGCAGACCAACACAACTACAGAACGAGGAGAGCAGGCGACAGTACATAGTAGTCCCAATAGTGAGGATACCAAGGAGTTGAAAAGTGACAAAGATGATACCGCAGCCAGTATCAATGAGACGAAAGACGAAGATGAGAAACATTTATCTCAAAAGGAGCCTGGGAACTATGATGCCTCAGTTAAATCGTCGGAAAGCTTACGTTCTTCGACCGATCAGCACAACATACACAGGAACAGCTCTTTTACGAGGCAAGAACTGCATTCTATATTAAAAGAACCCAAAAGACAGACCGACACTGAACAAGCGCGTCATGGCATGGAGTCCGATCGACCTCCCAAACTCGGAGGGAACGGTGATGAAGAAAGCGATGTTGCAAGCGATGCACCGACTGAACCTGCGTCACCTCCCAGACCACGACGCGGGCGTTTGATCCGCGGTGTCAGGCTACAGTCGATGTCTCCAAGCCATTCGACTTTCGATAACGAGTCTGACTCAGAGCTCTCCGATATCGACGAACTCAAAAGCATTCAAATATCAAGTAGCATCATTCATGGGGACTCTTCTCCTATAAAAAGTACGCAGGATGACATTCGCCGAAGACACCATGTGTCGTCACCACGAATGGACAGAGGACGTACGGGATCCCCGAGACAGCTCAAACCTCATATTTCAACACCCAAGAATAGCAGACAGAAGAAGGGAGTCTACAGAGACGCAGGCGGCAGGACGAGACTCCAAATTTCTTGTGACAAAGGCAATTATGAGCAAGCTAAGAAACTGATAGAGGAAAACTATAATGTTAATGATCAAGATAACGCAGGAAATACAGCCTTGCATGAAGCAGCTCTCAATGGTCATTTAGAGATAGTAAAGCTGCTGATCAGAAATGGAGCTGATGTAAACATGCAATCCTTTAAAATGTTCAAAGATACGCCATTGATAGATGCTTCCGCTAATGGTCATTTGGATGTGGTCAAGTACCTTTTATCACACGGAGCCGATCCAACTATATGCAATGCCAAAGGGCTAACTGCTTACGAATCTATCGAGGAGGACTCAGATCTAGATGAGCAGGAGCAAGAAATTGTTTCGGAGATCAAGCACCATCTGAGGTCTGCTGCTAAGCACTGGAAGAGTGACAGCAAAGCACATAGTTTATCTTTGGCTAAGGACACACACCTAGATAATCTATCTCAAGGACGACAAGAATCAGAAGAGCTTTTGGGGGATTTCGAATTTTACTGGACTGATATTACATCAAGGGCAGGAAAACAGAAATTACTGAAAGCTTCGAAAGAAGGCAAGCTGCCATATGTGGGCTCATACCTTGAAAATGGTGGGCGTGTTGATCTAAAATCTTTTTTCGAGGCCGTCAAACTAGGCCACGAGGATGTCACAAGCTTGTTTTTGGCTTTTGGAGCTCAAGTTAATGCAGTGTCAAAGGATGGGACGACTGCTCTGATTTCTGCTGTGGGTAGAGGCCATGTTGGCACTGTCAGATTACTGTTGGAGGCTGGTGCTGACCCTCGTAAGAAAGACAAGAACGGGAAGACAGCTCTGTACCACGCTGAAAACAGCCCTATGGGGGTGGTTGACTCAGAAGAGGTCGCCCTAATAAGGAAGGCAATTTTGAAGTTTGCTGATAAGCCAGGAGACGTTGAGGAAAAGACGGGGAAAAGACAAATTTCCGAGTTGAAGCAGAGTGAAGGACGGATTGATAAACGTAGTGTGAAACAGGAAGACAGTAATGAGGATGAAGATGAAAACGTAATAAGCGTCGCAAGAAAAAGACGTACGGTGTCCCCAGTTCGTTTCGACACCAAACGACATGCCACCTCGGTCACTGCAAATGCCGGCGAATCACCTGAACATGTGGAGATCCCGCAAGATGTTTCAAAGAAATCTAGCGTTGAGCCTGAAAGTGCCAAGGTACAAGAAGAAACTCCAAAAGAGAAAGAACAGCGAATAAAGGCAGAGGAAGAGTATATCCAACGTAGATTGCAGAACAAACGCAAGAAAGAGCAAGAACTATTAAAGAAGTTGGCACTCGATGAAGAGCAAAAGGAGAAGGAAAGGGCCGAGCAGAGGATCAAAGAAGCGGAGAAAATGGAAGAGCAACAACGGCTGAAGAAAATTCAACTCGACAATCAGAAAAAAGAGCACGAAATCCTCAAAAGGCGTCAAATACGATCACTCTACCCACTAGGATTACGACTAATAGACTTTACCGATACTGAAGATCAATCCGCGTTTCTACCTCTGTACTACGCTGAACTCGGGGATGACAAAGCCAGATATGTACTTGATTTGCACTTGTGCGTGATATTCAAAAACCAGACGCCTCTTATGAACTCAAAGAAGATCCCAGTCGCCATGAAGCACAAAAAGCAGCTGTGGAATATTCTCAAGTCTACATTCCTTTATGGTGGTCCCAAGAACCGCGATCGACTAAACTGGGAATCTATGGATATGCAGTCTCGCATGCAATTCGAGACTCAAGAATACATTAAGTTCTCCAATTTACCCATGAACTGGGTCAAACTACAAGACATAGATCTCAATGAGATGGATAGAAGAGAACTAGAACAAGAGATGGTTCAGATAGCTCTGGTGGAAGCCAGCGAAGATCCTGTTCTGCCAAGAATTCCTGTAGCCAAACAGGCTGCGCACCCTGCGCATGCGCTCGCTCTTCCGAACAGACTACGAAGAAGACACACAGTGACCCAGCTACTGCAGAACTACAATACCCAGTCACTTTGGTGACCAGAACTGAGGTTTCCAGAGTGGTCTTGCCCATCAGTAACTGGCCTTGGATGGTAACTGGTGTTGTAGTTCCACCTCGTATTTGGCGATGTAACATTTCTTGATGTTTGATTGGCCAGTGGCCGAAAAAACCAATAGTTTGACTGCCAGCCGATACGCGCGAAGCCCAATAAGCAACTATATGAAAGTTTTCAGATTAACAGTTTCGATACATTAACTTGTTGTATTTCTTGAGGGTTATCTTCAACTTTAGATTCATCAGTCGACAAAATCCTTTAGATTGTGGCTAACAGATTGATATAGAAAGATGTTGCGTAATTCATTTACTAGAGTTGCTCGTATTACCCCCGCTAGATTTGCTCAAACTCAAGCTCTTTCACAGGCTGCTATCGCAGACCTAGAGAATAGATGGGAGAGTATGCCAGCTGCCGAACAACAGGATATAGTGGGTAAACTATCAGAACGTCAAAAACTCTCGTGGGGTGATTTAACTGAGACGGAGAAGCAGGCTGCTTGGTACATATCGTACGGTGAATGGGGACCAAGAAGACCAGTTCACGGTAAAGGTGACGGTAGCTACATTGCCAAGGGTGTTGCTTTTGGCTTAATATTTTCAGTGGGTTTGTTTGCTTTTGCCAGACAATTTGCTGGTGAACCACCAAAAACCATGACCAAAGAATGGCAATTGAAGTCGGATGAGTACTTGAAGTCCAAGAATGCCAACCCATGGAACGGATACTCCCAAGTTCAATCCAAATAATCTCCGGCGTAGTATTGAGTTACTTATTGTTTGACTTTTTTCTATTATTTATACCACTTTGAGGGATGGGAGGCCAAGAGGAACGAACTAAGGAAGCATATTTCACTTAGAGAGCTATCGCGTTTACCAATTGGGGTCAATGGTCTCTAGGAATTTAGGAGACTGGAATGACGAAGCGGGAACACGAGAAGATCCTAAGCGTTAAGAACAATCATCTGTCAATTGATGCTGTTTCTTTCAAATTATTATTATTCATAATCTATCTTTATAATTAGACATATGATAAGACGACAAATCTTATGTGAGAGAGTAGCCATTGTGCCACTTTTTTAACTGAAAAATTACGTTTAAGCTCATCGCATCTTACTCTGGAGTGAAGTGGTCGATCAGAAGATGTCATTCTCGTTCGGTTTCTCTTCAAAAGACCTCAGTGATGATGATCTCGAGAACGAAGATCAAATAGTTGATTCGCAGGTCGGTTCTGCCGCTTGCACGATCAATCCGTTGGATGACAGTCGTCTGCTCGAAAAGGATGTTGTTCAACCGCAATGGGAAGACTTGAAGGCAATGATCAGCAGTCTCAAAGACGTGAGAATCTCATACGAAGAGTTCAGGACACCGCATAATCAAACCGTGCTATACAGGAGAGAATTGTTCGATGTTAAACATCAGCTTATGAGCGAAGCTACTGGGAACGATGAGGATGGCGTTGAATTAGATATCTTGATTGGAGAAACTTCCGAAGATCTCAGGAAGAATGTATACGAAGGTGGTCTAAAGTCTTGGGAATGCTCTATCGACGTGGTGGACTATATGAGCGATCCCAGCAGTACGTTGGAGAGCGTCGATTGTGTGCTGGAGCTGGGTTGTGGGACAGCTCTTCCAACTGAGTACATTTTTGCCAACTACCTACACCAGCAGTTTAACAACGGGATCAGTTTCATTTTATCTGATTATAACAAGAGTGTTTTAAGACTGGTTACGATCCCAAATCTTATAATCACTTGGGCAAAACTTGTCTTAAGCGAAGAACAGTGCGCTCAATTACAAAAGTGCAACGATGAAAATGCTCCAGTCAGACCCGATGAGTTGCTTCTCACCGACCAACTCCTAGATTCGTTTTTTCAGGACTTACAAGCTAGGAATATAAAGCTTGACCTCGTGTCGGGCACCTGGGGCCGTTCTTTCTCTAATTTACTGGCAACACGATTAAATGATCACAATAGCACACTTGTCATCACATCAGAAACCATCTACCAACCAGAGAACTTTCCTGTTGTGGCAGAGACACTTCTAGACATCATTCTTACCAACAAACACTCCAAGGTGAGGGCTATGGTGGCCGCTAAGGACATCTATTTTGGCGTGGGTGGTAGCATGATGGAGTTTGAAAACTATATAAAGGCAAAGATAAGAACTGAGAACTTGCCCATTAATTACCACAGTCATAAGGTGGAAGCTGGATTGAAAAGATCCATTATGTTTATAGAGTAAGATGTTGATCTGCATTTTCTGTAGTTTAATTAGCAAGCCGCATCGCCTGTCCTCTTGGTTGAAAAATGTGCAAGCATAAGACTATTACTTGATTAAACTGTCATTCTGTCAATCGCGATCTGAGATTAAGAATCAGCAACCACATATGAGCAACGAACTGGAGGACTTTGAAGTTCTTTTAGCTGATGATTTCAGCTCAGCTCAATTCTGTAACGATATTTTAGTGACAGTCAACGGGCAACCTACTACAAATGAACTCGATTTGGGGACTCCAATGAAGAAGCTCCGCTACGATCTGGATGAGGTGGAATCTAGAATTCAGGATACTCTAAAGAACAACCCAAATAATGTGATAGATCAAATGTACAGAGGTAGAGCTGTGAAAGAAATGACCCAAAATGAGCTCAAGTCAAGCTTAGATTACTTGAATATATCGTATCAGAGAGTACAAAAGGAAGTCTTACAGCCCTATGAAAGAGCTCAGACTCTGCAGAATGTGTTGAGCAAAGTGCATCAGACATCGATACTGTTGCGCGATGGGCTAGTTTATATGCATCTTGCTGGCAGAATTCAGGCAATAACTGAGAGGCAGGAACTTTCAAGCATCGATTCTATGCTAGAGCTTGTCATGCTTCATTCTCAAATTGGCACGAGTTTGAGTGAGAATGCAAATTTAAAGTCCTTGAAGCTAGTCAAGCAGTTGGAGTCAGAAACGATCGTGCCGACCAGAAAAAAGCTTCAAGCCCTATTGTCCGTAAGGCTTACGAAGGCACTAGCTTCAATGGATGTCAACTTAGATAGCTCAAATGACATACCGAAGTTGGCCGAGGCTGTGCATACCATGTCCCCCAGAGAATTTTCCTCCACGATACAAAAATCTGTGCTTTCTTATGCGACAACAAGCGTCCAAGAACTGTCAAGAATCATCAATTCCATCAAGAATTTTCCCAAGGCTCTGGATAAAGTCATCAAGAGAGCGAACTCCATTCACAAGATTGAGCAGGCACTTCAGAACGCGAAACATGAGGATACAAACTTATTGGCAGTTTACTTGTCAAAGTCATCTTCCGCATCTTTTAGACCTACTCGACTCTACTGGGAAAAGGTGTCAGATGCATTTAAAAAGGATTTCGAAGCCTCATACAGAAGAGGAGGGCCGGTGGGTAAGTCATTATCGCGAAGTCATGATATGATTGCTAACACTATAAAAGAAAAAATGACAAGCTCAACTAGCCAGGGCTGCGATCAGCAGTCTATCAATATGATGCTGCAGTCAATCTCAATCTCTAGGTCATAATTCAAGTACAAACAACATTAATGTATTATGCTTCTAGAATCTCGTTCTACTCGGTTCTAAATCGTGGAACAGCCACCTCTGGCTTCTTCTTATTCTTCTTGCCCCCACGTTTGTGAAACTTCTTCTTGATCATCTTCTTAATTTCTTTAGCTTTCTCCTCACGTTCTTTCTCACGCTGTATGGCTTGTTTCTTTGCCAGTCTTTGTTTCTGACCAGGTTTACGCTTCTTCAACCTTTTCTCTCGTTGCAGTGCCAGTTCAACCCTCTTATTGTGTTCCGTTACGTCCAGAACAGCGCCTCTGAATTTGCTCCAACCTTGAACGGGCCCTAATGAAATATCTCGCAGTATTATATCATAGTCTAGAGCGCTCGCAGCAAACTTCAATCGATCTGTCTCAGTATAGTGAGAAAAATAGTAGCTTTCAGGTCTCTTCTGCGCCGGAATCTCGTAAGAGGGCTCACGCAGCGACACCCTCATAAGCCTACCACCATTGCTGTCTTTTTCAGATGGATTTTTGGATTCGTTGGCTCCTTCTGTCTTGTCACTTTTATTATCATCTAAACCAAATGAGAATAGCGGAAAATCAAATTCTTCTGCTTCCTGTGCTGCCTCCACTTGTTCAGACTGATCTACTGGTACTTCAACTTCTACAAGCTCTAATTCTGCAGGAAGGTCATATGTTTCTGCTCGCGGGTGTGTCGTCTCATCTGTTATTGAGAATAACGATTGGTCATCGTACAGATCCTTACGTGAAACTCTACTCCACAAGTTAGTATTTGATTCAATTCAATCTCATAGCATTTTGTTCGAACATACACCTGGTATTGAGACATCTATGCCAGCTAAATCGGACTCAATTTCTTGATATTTTGTAATCTCTCTGCTGGTCATCGCATTTTTCATCGCTTCAACTGATCAATCAGTAAAAATGAACATTGAGAATGGCGAGACTTTGAGAATATGGGACCGGCTAAAATCGATTCGTTGATATACGTGATTTAAATATCCAAGTTTAAAATACAGATTGATGGTAGTTCATCTTGATTCGAGAGAATAAGTCTTGGTTTATTTGCTGATCTTCATCTTCATGTTCTGCAAGAATTCGCGGTAGCTTTCGCTGTTGAGGACCTTATCTTCAACCAAAGCACTTGTTGCCCACAACCTTAGAGTGGCGACTTCTCTAGCGGAGGCGTGGTTGACAGGTTCACTCAATGAAGCACCTCTGACAATGTAGAGAGATTGATATGTGATAACATCATCGTGCTCTCTAAGCTTCGAGACAATGCTTCTAATTCTTTGATTGAACTCGGAACCTTCAATGACCGGTAGTTCCTGTTTCCCGATAGGGACCTCGAAGATATCGCGGCTACCAAAGACGTCTGTCACTAGCTCACTGACAGCATCACCTCCAATCCATAGGAAGAGCTCTGTAGTATTGTCAATCAGATACAACCCATATCTCTCGAACAATGATGCCGAAGCATTAATTGGTTCTGGAAGGACAATGTGACCGTCTTCATTAGGGAAACCAGCTTCATCTGGCATATCGTGCAGAGAGTAGACCTTTGGATAAACGGTCTTGACTAAGTAGGAAAGTGGAATGGATTCTAAGTTGTTCAAAGCGGCTGCCCTGTGATCGCTGGGGACAATGCCGGGCCTAAATGCCATATGCTTTGTTAAGGAGTGCATTAGTAGGGGGAACATTCTCAAGTTGGTACACAATCTTAAAGGCGCACCTCCGGCTGTGTTGGATACCACAATCTCCTTCTTATAGACTGCCAAAATGTCTTGGACAGCCCTGTTCATTAGTTCCCTGGCATCTTCTAAGCTGGAACTAACTGCCTTTTCGACCGCCTTTTGAGTGTAGTATGCCGTCATTGCCAGTTGATCAGCCGAGGCATAAACCTCAGGCAGAGATTCTGTTGTGGGCAAACAAACAGTGATCACTCTGATTCTCCGCTGTCCGGTGTTCAAAGACAATAGAACTGCAATTTGGAAACAGCAGTAATCGCCGACAATTGATTCATCCATAGTCACTTCGAAAACGTATGATTGGTCTCTTGGCATGGTAGAAAATGCACAAAGATCTGATGATCTGTTGAAAAAGTGCCCGTAGAAAGAGTTCATTCTCAAACCCGACGTTCCACGAGCTCTCATGACAGTTTCCATAGAAATATCCATGCATAAATGCTTGGAAAACTCTTTGGTGAACTTAGTAACATCGGTCAACTTGGCAGCCGAGAACCCTGGGTAGAAATGAGTTTGACCGCCGGTATAGCGACCTAAGTTAGATACTGAGGCGATGTCCATGTAGTCTTCAGAGGCCAAAAACATATCGACAGTAATTTGTGACTTGCTACAGTCAATGGTAAATGTTTTGTAAAAAGAGTCCTGACAAGTCAACAATTGTGAAGATTCCTTCGATGTGTTGACAACACCATTTTCGTTTCTCTTCTGCAACTTACCGAGACCTACGTTAGGTAGAGTAGACGAGACAACAATAATCTTACCACCAATTGCACTGATCAAATTGTACGCAGATTTCAACGCCGGTCCCAAGGCAAACTTGCTCATTATGTTGAACTGGAAAATTTCTGGAATTTGGTTCAATAACTTTTCCAGGTTGTTCCTGCAGGCATTCAATGGAACGACCATCGAGTTTGGTCTTGGGAAAAATGGTTCATCCAAATCACAAACATCCATCATCCTGACCTGATCAGATTCCTCATCTAATGGGATGGCAAAATAATGAATAGCATTATCCACACAAAGAATGGAAACTCTTGTTCTATCATCATGGTTTGGCAAGGAGTCCAAAACCTCCAATAAAGTTCTGGTAGCGGTAGCCAACAAGCCAGACTTGATTGCATTTTGTGAAACGTCCAAAATGAACGCATAAGTTGAAGGAGGTGGCTGTCTCATCGTGTACTCCTTTGGTGCCAAATACTCCATTACACCATACTTGACCTCGTTTCTATCGTAACGATTAGCTGGAACACCTGCCAAAGTCTGATCAAACTGCATTGGGATGTCATTCGCGAGTCGACAGAAATTACATCTCCATCTTCTTCCCTGGTCAGTGAAGGTAACGAAAGGGTTCATGTATGAACGACAACGACGACAACGCACAACCAAACCATCTTCATTCAAAGGTGGCGGATTAATATCATCTTGCAGATGCTGGTATGGTCTTATAACCAACGCCAATGGCAGTTTCGATTTTTTTAACAGTGAGTGGGTCTTGGGCACCGCGTTCAACGTGCACCTAATGTAATCTGGCGACGCATTAGCCTCCTCAGAAGGAACCAAGATCTTCTCGGGTGGGACCATCATTGGTGGTGGAGGCAATGACAGATCATTGACTGGTGGAGGTAATTCGGTCAGCAGATCGATCGGGTACAACTGATTCATTGGTTTACCCCCTCTCAACGACACCCCTGCGGCCTGTTGCTGATACTGTCCCTGTGGGAAAGCAACAGCAGCAGCCGCCGGCTGCTGCTGTTGATAATACGAGTTTTGATCGACCACAGGGACGTTGTGCAATTGCATGTTACCCATCGCCGCTGTCGTCTGATCGATCTGCTGATGAAGCTGCTGCTGCACCGGCGTGAAAAACTGTTGTTGGGCAGCGATTCCTTGCGGCATTCCTGGTTGTTGTGCCATTGGTACTCCCGCAGGACCCACTGGTGGGTACCCTTCAGGACTTACCATGGCTTGTTCTCCAAACCCATCCTGAGCATACTGCACCTGAGCCTGAGGATAAACACGCTTTCTGTGGTGAGACATCGCAATCTCAGTCTCAATTGGCCTCTAGCAGTCTCTTAGCCTCGCCAATTGCAAGCTATATGTGGTTTAGTTGGTCAATCGTTTGAAATTTTCTCCGTGCTTTGCCACCTTGTCTTTAAAGAATCGCGTGAACTAGTTAACCAACTATGAACAGACTATAATCAGCATCAAGATCAAGATCAAGACCATGATTGCGATCACGACGAGTTAGCTATCTCTAGGATGAACTCACAGCTATTAGCTGAGAAATTCACGCCACGTTATGTGCTTCTACGGTCCTATAGAGGCCAGGCTCGGAAAGCTCTTGTCTTATCACTGGTAGATGCTCTCTGTAGTTGGATCTCAAGGTGTGAGATGGTCTTACTATATCTCTTTTTGTAGCTAGTAGTCTTCTAGGTTTCCAGACGGTGTAAGTGTGATAAACGGGCCGATTCCTTAGGTGATCTCACAATGAGGGTCTAATGAAGATCTCAAGAGGCCGAATCGAACGCTAAGACTGGTCATCGAAGATGAGATTGAAGGGATCTAGCGAGATTGAACTTTTTAACCTACAGGATAACTCGCAGTTTGTGTCACCTTGTGTGATAGTTCATGGAAGTTGCAAAAGTGGTGGTGCTCGCATGATGCAGGTGTTGCATCCTCAGTTACCACGAGCTACATATCCAATCCATCAGAAGGGCTTCAAAGCTACCATAATTTTGACTCCAGGCGAGAACAAGCTGACTTTTGTGACGGATACTAATGTCGCCAGAATTGTTACATGCTTTTATACACCAATGCTACAGGATCCGGCTGTTCATCTTTGCCTGCTGGTGGCCAGAGACTCTCCTTTGCAGTTTGACTCACCTAAGGCTCAAAGGGACAAGGAAGGAGGTAATGGGCTGGACCTAGCTGTAAAGAAACTGAGAATAGGTGCGAGACTGATGCAAGCGTATACCAACGAACAGATGATGAGAGCAGGTTTTGGTAACAGGACCTTTAGGTTCCTGGAAGAGTTTAGTTGGGATACAACGTTTCAGCAGAAGCAGGAGATGAGAAATACAGTGAAAATTCATATACTGAAATCGGACAAGTCTACCAAAGAGATTCGGGATTACAACCTGGCTCAGCAAAATCCTGATGCTTCTGACGCTGGTGGCCTTTTCGGTATTGCTATAGATGCTCTGCAGAAATACGGCGGGCCCTTCACAGACACGGCGAAGCCTGTTCAAGCTGCCGTGATGTTCTTGGATACGCATTGGGATGGAAAACTTATCACTGCACATGCTGCCTTGGGTGGTGGGACAGATGAACTTAAACTAGCAATTTTTGGTTCTCACGGTCTCTTTGCATGGCCGCCTCACATCGAACAACTGGTCCCATATTTTACTGATGATACACGAACTTCTCTCAAGGAAGTTGCCAATGATTGTAACGAATGCGGTACCCACTGGGAAACATTTACGCTAACTTTAGGTGCATTTTTGCATGAAATTGGACACTCACTTGGCTGCCCCCATCAGGAAAATGGTGTCATGCTGAGAGACTACACTGCACTCAACAAATCTTTCCTTACAAAGGAAGCATTCTCTGTCAGGACAAATTCTTATGGCTCGCAGCCGCCCATTTTTCCAAAGGAAGAATGCACCTGGCATCACCTTGATTTACTAAGGTTTCTTTACCACCCATCGTTTACTCTTCCTCAGGATTATTATGATCCGTCCTTCATGAGACCCGCAAAGATCGATAAGTTTACAGAACCCAAGCCATCTCTTTACCCGTTAGGCGACAATCTGTGTCGAATCACCTCTCATACAGGCATCTACTCGATTGAGATGATTTGCGGAGATTTAGCGAAAGGCTACATCGAATACTTGCCAAAGTCACTGGGCGGCCCGGGACCTCAACGAGATCTGACCGTTTCTCTCAATGAGCTTGTATCCCGTTTGCCACCTAATGAACGTGGAAACAACTTCACCTTGAAATTGCTTTCTGTTAATGCTCCAGAAATTCAAATTGGCGAGTTTCCTAATTTCTTGAAGGTCAACTTCATATCAATGGAAAAGTATGGACTCCCAAGCAAGACTCAAGGTGTCAAGTCCCAACTACTTGGAAATCCTTACGGTGGCCCAGACAGCGGTATTTTGGCATTCGACGTAAGATGCGTCACTGCCGTCAGAGTTTATCATGGTGGAGCACTGGATGGAATAAGATTTTTCTACCAGTCAAATATTGGAATTTCAACTCCAGCTATACCACCTAGAAATTACATGGAAACACTCACCAAGTCTTTCAGGGCAGCGACATTGAGTGACGAAAACAAGCAGAGTGTTTTGTTTGGTCGAGAAACAAATGACTACACAGATGTCGCTTTTGAGCAAGGTGAATATATCACCGGTTTCAATGTCAGATGTGGCGGTTGGATCGATGCTGTTCAAATACTCACAAATCGTGGTCGTCTAACACACATGCTTGGTAATGAAAATGGTGGAGGCTTAGTCCAACTAAGGCCACCAGAAGGCCAATACATTCTAGGAGTTTATGGAAACGTTGGCCAATGGGTTGACGCTATGGGTATCATATATGGAAGTTTGTAAAATAGATAGAAGAAATTAGTGACTCTATTTTCTTCATGCCAATCAGCCCGACTAGCATTTCTATATATGCATAATGAGCAATTTTACACATAACATACCAGCATCAACTATGCTGTTGTCCCACATCATTACTCGTCCTTCTGAGGGAATCATGACTGCTGTTTCTTTTCTTTTCTCTTTCATTATCATCAATTGCGTTAATCTTGTTAGGCGAGCGTGTTTTCAGGTTGATCAACTTTTCATTGAGTGCATCAATCTGTAAAGTTTGTCTTGGAGAGGTCGCTGGCCTGAGCCCCTCCATTGAATTTGCCAAAAGAGAGGATTTGACACAGTTTTGTAGCGCCGCTGGCTGTCGACGATTGATTGAAATTGAGGTTCCACCTCCATCTATTAGATTCGTAGGGCTGGGCAAACTATGTGGAAACGGAATTGCTGGCGCTGAAGTTGGATGAAGCGGTTCCTTCAAAGATGAAGAAGAAGAGGAGGAGACCTTACTGGATCCACTGTCCCTGGAAAGAGAGGATGATCTGCTGGAACCATCCTTTCTAACACGAATGTCGGAGGAAGAGTTGTTCGCACTTGGTGGTGCTGTAGGAACCAGAGAGTATCTCCGTTCCTTGTAGACAAGCTCATTTTCTTTAACCTTCGTGGTGTTCATTTCAGAGTGGGGAACCTTAAAGAAGTTACCTGTTTCTTCGTCAAACTCCCATAGCGTCCATGTGATGCCGTAGGGCTTTAATTCCAAGCAATAAACACAGTGAAGTGGTACGTCGACATTGGCTATGATATCTTTACTGACGTTCATGAAATAGCCAAGCAAAATTCTAGCCACGACTCTATGTGTTATAATCAGAACGTTGTCCTCAATTCTTTCAATTTCGGCAATTACAGGCCTTAGACGGTTAGTCACATCCATGTAAGATTCACCTCCAATCCCAGGATACCTATAACGAAGCTTATCCTTTCTTCTCTCCTCAAACTCTTCAGGGAACTCGTCTTGAATTTCAGGATAGGTCATACCCTCAAAGTCTCCCGCACTTAGCTCATCCAGCATTCTCATTTGTTTCACCGGATAATCCTCTTCATTGAAATACTTGGCCGTTTCGACAGATCTATGACGCATACTTGTCCACACAAAGAATTCATTACATTGCGTGTCATCAGCATCTGTAGATTTATCCTTCTTCTCACACTCACTTTTGTAGAACAAGGCCCTCTGATAATCAATGAAGCTAGCTAACGCACGAGCATAGCGCTCACCGCGCGGTGTAAGTTTGGAATCTCCCCCAAGTCGTCCATCGACATTATCCTCGCTCTCACCATTTCTTGTAATCCAAATTTGTCTCTCGGTTAAATTGAAGTTCAATAGATAATAAACGGTTTGAGATGCTAGAAATCCTTGAATGTTGTAAGCGATGACCTTTTTACCCACATCAATCATCTTGATGAATTGAAAATTCTCTGAATCTTCAAGCGGTTCATAAGCCTTCATGTAATTTGAAAGTCTCTCCCTAAAATCCTTTAAAGAGGATTCAGGATCCTTACCTTTATAATCTGGCCCAAATAGCTTCAACTGTATATTTCTCTCTACAACGGCCTTGTTGGAACACACAGACTCGAGGAACAAGACCTTCAAATGTGGATTCCTTTCGTGAATTTTATCATAAACATGTTTTCTTCTTTCCTTTGTTGTATTCGTCGCATCAAATATTCCCACAGAACCAGGGCCTTCCAGTAAATAATCCAAAAGTTGATCTAAAGTATCCATGGCCCATTTATCTCGAAGTTTTGAAAATTCATTATTGCCAGGATCAAAGAATTTTGAATCCTGATCACTTATGTTGTGCTCTTTTGCAAATTGTCTTCTTGTGTTTCCCACGTTAAAAACTTTGCAGTAGTACATAGAAAAGTTCAGGTATCTTGACAATTTGTTGGTTATAAAAGATTTTCCCGTGGCTGGTAAACCGACCATAACAATCACCAACTTCGAGCCCGGATCCTCTTTGGAGATCGTACCATCTGGTGAAGACTTCGATTTGGTCAACCCAGGAACATCAATTGTTGTGGGACGCCTAGAGGGATGAGGAAACCGAGAAGGTGACAAGGCGCCGGCAGCTGGCGGAGGCGACAGAGACAGGGATGCTTGTGGTATTTCTCCTACCTCAACCTCTCTTCGAGGAATTTGATTGAGCGCTTGATTCATCTGAACTAAGTTAGTTGTGCTTGTTTCAGGAGAGGTCAAGGGGGTGTTATCTGTGGAGCTGGCGGGCGAGTTCCAAGTACTAGTCACCGGCGTATCGCTCAACGGTCTCTTTTGAAACGACGGAAGTCCATCCAGCTTAACTTCTCCCTCATTGTCTCCATCCTCATCCTCGTTATCGTTATCATCATCATTGTTGTCATCTATCATGATTCGTACATGTTTGCCTCGACTACCTCGGCCCTTACTCTCTACATCATTCGCTGAGTCTGATTCACCATCACGTGGCTCGGTAGGTTCGACTTCTGAATCAGAGGGAGAGGCTGCTGAGCTTTCAAAATAGTGCACACTCTTGAACATCACTATAAGCCGGTCACTATTTTCACACTAATTCAACGACCAACCCGGCTACAACTTTACTTTAGCCTACTCATTTGATGTTTCTGGTTCTTTATAAGGACTTGATGGCCATTCTCAACTATTTGTCTTACTCCCCCTCCTTTGCTAGTCAATGTGTGCGCCTTTTACGAACCCATACATCACCGCCCAACGACCCCTAAGTCACGTGATGTAACAGACGCAATTCTGTCGTTTCTCGAGGTATCAAATATCAGAACACCTAAGTGTGTATCATCTATCAAGTTTGATACACATTGGGGTCGGTGAGGCCGATGCACGATGCCATAAATCACGTGACAGTCAAAATATAGCCGCCGAGAATCTATAATATCCTTGACGTAAAAGTAGCCAAGCAACAAAGCAGATCAGGGTTACTGTGCAAATTTCTAGGCTGATGCTGGCTGCAAAAGACGCGCACAGTGTCATTAGCACCTAGGCCTCTCTCGGGGAGGTCCATGTTCTTTTTGGCGCCTATGCGACGACCTCTGCACAGTGATCATTGCCTGGCATCTCAACATGTATCAGCAGCAGCCATAAATAGCCATAATCTTCACTCTTTGCTTGACCGCTGTTTGAGTTCGGGGGAGAAGTGGTAAAGACTAGTTGATATTCAGAACACTGCTTTTATATACTCGGTAGTAAAATCACGTGACCATAATTTCTAGTTATCCCAAAGATAAACAACAATAGATCAGGACGTCTACATGGAAAGAATCTCAATAAGAGAATCAGAAAGATCCCTTAGAGCACTCTAGGTCGAGGCGATAGCAGTACTAGATGTCCTTTTTGCAGAACTTGTAAGTGAAGTGCTTGAAAAAAGCTGTCATTTAATGGAACTCCGATTACTAACAGACACGTTGCTTATAGTCATTTAAGTCCTGGTCAGACCATCCGTTCCACGAGAGGTTTTAGGTGGAACACCAGTGCGAACAAAGAAGATGACAGTACGAGGTCATCACCTAAGAGAAGTAGAGATGATCGCAGTGGACTGTTTCCCTCTCAGCCTAACCCTCAAAATCTCGACAGCCAATTATGGACCACACCAACGAGGGGCGAGCAACCCTTTGGCAACACCTTTCCTGAATTACAGCAACAACAGACGCAAAGGGAGCCCCAGGTGGTTACAGACTTCAATTATACTCCTTCACATCAAAAGCAGTTTCTTCAACCCACCGTTGGAACAGCCGTCAGTTCTCACCAAGACTTGAAACAGATTGTAGAGATCACACTGGGCTCAGAAGGTGTTCTTAACCAAGCGGTGAAACTGCCAAAGGGTGAAGATGAAAATGAGTGGATGGCGGTGCATTGTGTCGACTTTTACAACCAGATTAATATGCTTTACGGAACCATCACTGAGTTTTGTTCGCCCCAAAGCTGCCCGAGAATGATAGCTACTAATGAATACGAATACCTTTGGAGTTTCCAGAAGGGCGAGTCCCCTGTGGCTGTTTCCGCACCCAAGTATGTCGAGTGTCTGATGAAGTGGTGCCAGGATCAATTTGATGATGAAAGCATTTTCCCTGCCAAAACTTCTGGGCAATTCCCACCGAAATTCGTTCAAAGGTTCGTCGTGCAGATGTTGAGAAGGCTTTTCAGGGTGTATGCACATATTTACTGCCACCACTTTAATGAAGTACTTGAACTTAACTTACAAACGGTTCTAAACACAAGCTTCAGGCACTTCTGTCTTTTCTCTCAAGAGTTCGAGCTACTGAGGCCTGCAGATTTCGGTCCACTTCTGGAGTTAGTCATGGAGTTACGAGATAGGTGAGTACTGGCAAGCCTCTGTAGGCCAGCCTCTGGATTCTTCTCATTGTTGAAGAGTCGCTTTGTACATTATTTAGAGTCAATTATGTTCATCTGCATCATATTCATGGGATACCGGGCGCCTTCACATTTAAAGGAACAAGGCTATCTTTGACAATTTACACAGGACGAAGTGAGAGGAGGATTACACGGGCAACCATGCGTGGGGATTGGATCACAGGCTCGGTTTCAATTGTGATATGTTCTTTTGTTCTAATAACCGGTGTGTTTCGAGCTCTTCCCTACTTTGTTATGAAGCCTCCGGTTAGATTTAGAGTTCGAATCAACAATTCAATGAAGAAGCTAGAGAAAGATCCGAGCAAGAATGTGAGACTGGATTTTGGTTGGAAGCATGGGTCAGTCAGACGGCAGATGATTCTCGCAAGCAATAGACCTTGCGAATACTCTAATGGTCCAACTTCATCGAGTAAAATTTCAATCGGCCAATCGGATAAATTACACAGGGAGGAGTTTGTCAATAAGTTGGTACCAGAGTTGAGGAAGAACAGGAGAATTCTGTTTGGATTCTTCCATCCTTACTGTAATGCTGGCGGTGGTGGCGAGAAGGTCCTTTGGAAGGCCGTAGAATCGACTTTATCGAGAAACAGTGGTAACGTAGCGATCATTTACACTGGAGACGTAGACGCTACGCAGGGACAGATGTTGCAGAGTGTGACAAAACGCTTTGACTATGAAATTGACCCTGACAGAGTCGTTTTTGTTTATTTGAGAAGTCGAAGACTCGTAGATAGCAAGACTTGGCCCAGATTCACCCTTCTTGGACAGGCAATTGGCTCTATCCTCCTGACAATTGAGGCGCTACTTATGTGCCCTCCTGATATTTGGTGCGATACTATGGGTTATCCGTTTGGCTACCCTGTAGTCTATTACGCAGCTCGTATTCCCATTGTTACTTATACTCATTATCCCGTCATATCTTCAGACATGCTTCGGAAGCTTCGAAACGCAAAAGACTCACGGTCATTGAAAACAGTCATCAAATTCTGGTACTGGAGAGCTTTCATGCTTTGGTATAGGTATGTCGGGTCTTTCGTCACGATCGCAACAACTAATTCGACTTGGACAAATAACCACATGAATGACATCTGGCCTAGCTGCAAATCAAGAATTATTTATCCACCTTGCTCAACTGAGAAGCTGGTGATCAAGTCAGCAGAATGGAAGAGAAAAAATCAAGCGGTCGTTATCGCCCAATTTAGACCTGAAAAGAGGCACAAGTTAATACTGCAATCTTATGCTCGATTTCTGGAAAGCTCTGACAATATTGCTTTAGCGCCAAAGTTGATTATGATAGGGTCTACCAGATCTGCAGCTGACAGAGAGTACGTGAACCATCTTCGTGAGTGGTCCCACACTTCCCTCAAAATACCCGAGCATTTACTAGAATTTCGCACTGATTGTCCATACGAAGAGATCAAAAAATACCTGAAGGAGTCGATGTATGGCATCAATGCCATGTGGAACGAACATTTCGGTATAGCTGTGGTCGAGTATGCTGCATCAGGGCTGATTCCATTGGTACATGCCTCTGCAGGGCCTCTTCTGGATATTGTAGTCCCGTGGAATACTAAAGAGAGAAAACAGGCGCAAGAAAATACCACAGAGACCAGGACTGGGTTTTTCTTTAAAGATGAAAGTGATCCTGATTACAACGACGCCCTTGACCAGAAGAAATACCCAACTTTGGAAGAACTTTTTGTTACAGTCGTCAATTTGACAGATGACGAAAAATGTGTAATCTCTGATCGTGGCAGAGAGTGTGTACTCGTCAAGTTCTCTGATCTCAAGTTTCATCAGAGCTGGGACGAAGTTCTTACTGAGCTAGAAAAGCTTGGAGACCAAGTTATTATGAAAGAATACTAGTTTTACAAAACCATAAAGAAGAATTTATAGACTCTGAAATGGCAAAAGAGATCGCATACTTCTGTTTAGATACCTCATCTTTTGTTTTTGACCTCATTGGCCGGTATGTCGATGTATATGTTGGGGATTGAATTGTCAATTTCAAAATCATTGGTGTCCGGAATGGAGGAAGTTGTAATTGTATTAGTTTGATTATCCAACCTGGGCGTTGATGAAGGGAGATTATTGCTTTGGACATCTATGCTGACCCGTTGAGGCGTGGCGACACCACGATCCTGAGGTGCCCGCGACAGAGAATTTCTGACCGGATTTGGTGTCGATGAAGTCTTAGATTTTACTTGGCCTTTAGAATCAGTCTGCAAACCAAGTCTTTCGATGACAGCTTTAGCCTTTTCTTGAGCATTACCGATAGAGGCAAAAATTTTCAGATCTTCAAACCAAGCCATCATTGTATCGTAGTTGTCGGCTCTGAATACCCAGTTATGTCCACGATGAATGAGGCCGTTCTGCTTGGCGTGTAAAACAAACCTATCATCGGAAGAACCTTTCTTTGAATGCTCAGCAACGCTACATTCACTCAGTGCCAACGACATGACTGGGACCATATCTTTCTTTCTGTCTCCGGTCTTAAATTCGTGCAAAAAGGTTGGCGTCAAAACGTAGTAGCCCCGTGAATAAGACTTTAAAAATTTAGACCTTCTTTCCAACACACCAGATCTTATCTCGAAAGTCAGTGGATCATTTTGGCCTTTGTATACTATTTCTTTCATTTTCCTCATTGGCAGATTTGGAACAATGAAATTTGGATCCCTCAGAATGAAGTTTTCCCATTCAAATTGAGGGTCTTTATTGAAGAAACCAGCTTCCATCTTGGAGAGTAAACAATCAAAGACCAATTGTGCTTCTTCTCCCAAGAGGCGAGCATAGATAGTTAATGCATTTTGAATTTCCATTACCACCACTTTCTCCAATTCAGCTCCAGAATTTTCCAAATTGTCGAAAGCTTCGTGGACAAAATTCTCCTCGGTCAACTGTTTCTTGATTTGCCTATCCAATATCGTCTTTGTTAAGTAAGGGTCCTGCCTTGCTGAACCATATTTGGCCTCTTCGATAGAGTCTAGGAAATTCTTCATATCTTGTTTAGTTTGTTGTAACTCCTTGGAGCACGAATTCTTGAAGTCAGATTGTAATGACTTGATCTCTTTCATCTTAACTAGCAAATCGCGCCTTAGGTCTTCCAAGCGAGGGATAACCTCATTCGTCAATTCTTTAGAGGCACGAGATGCATGAGAAGCTAAAGATCCATGGTACTGATTCAATATAGTGGGCAGATCCTGAATCGAACCATTACCCAAAGGTAAGAAGAACTTTTGAATGGACCTATCTTCAGGCGAAGATGGTTGATGCTGATTTTCGATGGAGAAAAATGGGAACTGGACAGCATGTGTCAGCCTCAACTGCTGCCTAACAATCTCATCTTGTATAGACGCAGTCTCGGTTAAATAAGTAATGATGGCTCTGATAATGCTTCTCCAAGCTGCAAAACGATTAGCCAGAACCTCCGTTGGTTGCGCACTGGTTGGCATTAAAATCACGAGTGGAGACCTTGGATCCTGTTGCGTATTGCCAGTGTTACGATTCATTGAAGTCCGAGCTCTCGAAACTGTAGAAGCATTGGTTAGAGAATTTCTTCCCTGGAAGGGAGCCCTACTTGAGCCAGGAATGCTACCATACGATTGTGGTACCGAGTTCTCTTGACTATTGATAGGAGTCTGTTGCTGTCGAAGCTGAGGCTGAACCTGCGCCTGACCCTGTCCTTGCACCTGTTGGATGACCTGACCCTGCACGGGGGTATTTTGTGCCTGAACTGCCACGGGTGCCACAGGATAACCTCCGTTCTGATACGTCGACATACTGTTCGTACGACCGCCCTGTGCGATCAAAGTATTGACAGCCGGAGACTCAGAAGTTAAGCCATCCATCGGGTACGGCTGAGACTGCACGAGTAATTGCGGTTGCTGGTCGTACACGGAGTGCTGACGCATACCTGGGCTTTGTGCCATGTAATTGTTATTAGCAGGATACTCATTAGAGGTCAAACTCTTCGCCCGCTGTTGTAGATTCTGCAACTGCTGTAAGTTGTGTTGTTGTTGGGCCAGAACTTCAGAGAATTGAGATGTCATGGTATTATGCTTTGACATCCTGACTGATTTTTCTTGACCTCGAACACTCGGCTCTACCCAATAGTAATTAAATCGATGTTAAAACCTAATTCAAGTTTCCTTCAAAGGAATATGGTCGTCGAGCCTGTCAACTGCCACACGTTTTTTGCTCTCTTTTTCTATCTGGGAGAAACCCGACATACCGAAAATGACAAAAGAAAACCCTGTCATGCTGCAAGGAATAGATACAAAGCCCTTGATACAATTCTTTGTTGTGGAGATGTAGTTCAACAACTTACTGTTCCCTCCAACCAGACTGCATGTGTCCAACGTGGTCTTGCATCAGCATAGCAGACGACTACCTCTATTTCCGGCTCAACTTTGTTGTAATCCCCAAGACAACGGAAATCGATCCTGTGACCTTCATTGAGTGTTAATCCATTTCTTGCCTTCTTGCTTTAAGGATCAACGGTAGAAACGTGCTTTACATGACCAACTGCCTGAGTCCGGCGGGGGCACACGGGTAGACAAAGCTGTTTGAGTTTTCTGATCCAGTGGTGATCAAAACTGACCCATATCGATGATTGCTACATCTCGTTTTTACCTTGGAGTTGCGCTAACTACTCCTTCTCTGTTTCTTTGTAGTGGTTTGTTATGTAACAAGTGATCGGCGGCTAACGCCACGGCGGGCAAACCGCTTTTATATATGACAAGGGCAACTTGAAACAGGGGTTGCACAAGCAAACACTCAACGCCGGGATATGACACACTGTGCTTAAGGCTAAGAGGATATAATGAACCGAAGTGCTGCTAAGTTTCAATAATTAATCTTTGGATTGAGTATCTCAGTCGCTCTGCGATGCAAGTTTCCCTACGCATACAAGCATATAGACCATGCAAAAAGTTTTATGGAGCGCTAAACCAGGTTTATGATGCTGATTACAGCCGCGGCATTCTCTCACAGATAATTGCCGAGGTTACACTCGAGAAATGTGGTGAAAAGAGACTCACATCCACTGGAAAGAGGCTTTGGAGCCTCGATGAGTTCGTGATTCGTATCCAACGACCTTTCTCTGTGAAATATATCGAACAGATCGCCAAGTTTGTGAAAACATGAGAGGTAAATAAGCCTCTTCAAGCCACTTTGAAACGTTGGTCAAGTCGAATATTGCTCTTGAAACCAACTATGAACTCTCTCAGTACCATAACAGTATGAGAATTTTCCTTTTTAACTGGTTTCCAGGGTGTTTTACTAACTTTTAACGCGTGTTTTTCTAGCAAATGTCTCGTTTCACCGAAGAGTTATCGATGGATCGGATCAAGACTGAGTTCAAGTCCTTGCAGAGTAGACTATCTTCGATCCGTCCGCCACAGGAGTTTTTTAACATTAAAAGCGTCTCAAAACCGCAGAACTTTGCTGATCTGCAATCAAGGGTGTCCTACAATTTGAAATACTTCTCGACCAACTATGCATTGATCATCGGTGCTCTAGGTCTCTATACTCTTTTGACAAACCTCCTGTTGCTATTTGTGATCGTGTTTGTGTTGATCGGTGTTGCCGGAATTAACAAGTTGAACGGCCAAGACTTGGTAACGCCCTTTGGTGCGTTCAAGACAAATCAGCTTTACACCGGTCTACTATTTGTCGCAGTTCCGCTAGGATTCCTTGCGTCGCCGATCTCAACTTTGCTTTGGTTGATTGGTGCTTCCGCTGTCACTGTATTCGGCCACGCTTCCTTTATTGAAAAGCCAATTGAAACCGTCTTCGAAGAGGAGACTGTGTAATCTATATCAGGCAAGACATTATATGTAGTGGGGCGATTAAGGTGTCAGACCAAATCAGATATTCTAGAGTTTGAATCGTAAATAGACCTTTCATAGATTTGAGAAATTTTTTGAAAAGTTCTCGGCACTCTACTAACAAGGGAATTTATAAGACTTTGCTTGTATTATAACTCATCGCTTGTAGCGTTTCACTCCCAAAGTGGTATGGACATTACGACAGGGTCAATTGCGATTAATGAACCTGACTCTCGAGATTATTAGAAAATTGATAACACTCCATTAGTAGAAATTAATCGACACAAATCGTTGCATTTCACCGAAGGATTGTTGCTTGTTAATCTAAAGGATGATCCAAGTGAGAAAACGTAAATGAACACACCAAAGAACTCTAACTCCCCAACAAAGGATGAGAGGCCGAGATCGTTGCTTGAGGTACTACTCGGAGCCAAGGTTGAAGACGCAAACTTGAGTCCTAGTGCCATTGAGAAAGCTTTAGAGTTGAGAATTGAACAAGAACGAACTAGACAACAATTCTATAAATTGGAAACTTCGAATCGCTCCATAGAATTACTAAGAATGGCCAAGGATTATGGGGTTGCATCGCATGACATCCCAAAGCTGTTCAATGGTGCGGAAGTGAATCTTGCAAATTCATCGGCAAGCACTGGTGCTTCCAATGTCCCGCTACCAACTTCAATTGTGACAGATTTCTCCGTAAAGCAACCGTTAAGTTACAAGTTTCCACCGGCCGGTAGCAGTTTACGACCCAAACCAGTATCAGGGGACTTGGTCGGATTGCCAGCACGAAGAACTAACTCACCTGCTCGAATAGGTGCCAATGCTGTTGCAGCTTTGAATGAAGCCGCTTTGTTGAAGGAGGAACACCATTCTCCGCGGCTTTCGCCGTTTGCAACTCAAAACCACACCGTCGCCAATCACAATCGCAATCTATCATTGCCAATCACAAAACTGGTTAGTCCCAACATTCCCTCAGGAATGACATCAATATTGAGTTTTGGGAAGGATGCCAACGACCAGCAGCCAGCCAATCCCGGACTGGGTGATTCGAACAATTCAGGTCTGCGAAAGGCGCCCATGGTTCAGAAGAAGCACCGAAGAGCACGATCTGTCTCGTCATTCGGTGTTATTGATTTGAACATGATAGATACTCCCAAGCAATCAAGCTTACCAAAATTGAAGACTCAAGACGATTCATTACCTAACCAAGCTTCCAATATGAGTGCTGAGAAACGATACGATTATGATGAGATAACATGCAGTGAGAGTAGTAGTCGAAATGAAAGTCCTACGCAATCGAAAAATCCTAATTCTGTAGCGAAGTTGTTGAATAGTGGTTAAGGAGCAGCCTCTGCTTCTTGAAATTGTTGTTCAGCTAAAATTTCCATCTCCTTAATGGTCAGGTTCTCCGTTGTCAACTCACAATTGTCTTCTTCGACCCCTGATATGCAGTTAAACTGTATGTCATCTTTACAGATTTGGTCCAGTTCTTTTTTTGTTTCTAGTGCCAGACTTCTGATTACATTTTCACTTCCCTGTGATATGAACCACGAGCAAAGGTCGTCCAATAGAATCCTGTTGTAAACGTAGTACACGTCATGGAATCTAAAGATCTCATGAATATCAAGCAAGCATTTGGCAACCAATCTTTTACCACCGCGGAGAATATAGTAGACGAAAGTCCAAGCCTTGATTGAAAGGTCATAGTTTCTATGCAATGGATAACTCAAAGACCGTCTAATCCCCGAGACTATGGCTGCCTTGATGATAGACGTGCCGTCAATACTGTCCTCTAGAACCAGTTGCTGATCTAGGAAGCAGATCTGTGGGGTTAGCTTCCCAATGGACCAGGCCGATTCCGTGTTGTGGATTGCTTCTGTCTCCATTGCTTCGAACATGTAAGCAAACATAACGCTAAGAATGGTGATATAAAGCTTCTTTGCGTCGGATACCAAGTATTCTTTCTTTGGTATATATTTTTGCATTTGCTCTTGCTCCTTATCGGTGAATTCAATGGGCATCACGCTATTTCTATCATCGGCTTTCTTGTACCATTTCAAATAGTCTTTCACTATTGGCGGGGTGAACTTCATGACTTCCTCTATGCCATTGATCAGTAAATCCTCTGGAGACGCGTAACGCTTTATCATATATTCTGACACGTAGTATTCTGGGTCGAATTTCAAATCCTCCTTCCGTAATCTTTCCTTGACACGATCATTTGGCATGGTTCTTTCTGGATCATCAAGCTC
Organism: Torulaspora gathmanii; assembly: GCA_030580195.1. Lineage (NCBI taxonomy): Eukaryota > Fungi > Ascomycota > Saccharomycetes > Saccharomycetales > Saccharomycetaceae > Torulaspora > Torulaspora gathmanii. The sequence goes on along the minus strand of JAKTSM010000013.1, from coordinate 5,118 downwards.
ATTGATATCATTACCGTTCGAAATAGAAACTGAGATGCTTGCGTCGTACGACTCTTCGAAACCATATTTTATTGACAACAGACCGCCGTTTGGATTGTTTGCCGTCTGTTCAATCTCCCAATTGAAGGACTCGCCCTCCGCGCTGATGGCCTTTACGTCTTCCTTCCCAGAGTTTTCAGTCCCTGAAGAGATTTCTTGAATTAAAGGCTTAGTTAATTTCTCATCCTTCGCAGAGAGCTTATCAGCTCCGACCAAATCTCCCCTCCTAGCTAACAGTTTGGTCGGTACATCTAAATCTTCGAAGAAAGTTCCCTTCTCCAGTTTTGGAAGTTGAATATCAATAGACTCATCTTGTGCACGATATTTTGCCGTAGCTCTCTCGTCGTCTACAACTTCGTGAGGAAATGCTAATCTCAAATAGTATGGTGATAAGTAAAATACGAAGATATTTCCTTCAACAACCATCTCTAATCCGGCCGCATTAAACCTGATTGTGGAGACCTTGACTTTGACATAAACGAATTGATCATCTTGAGTGACCACGAAATCGGGAGTAAGCATCTTATGAACACTATTCTACTAGGTTTTATGCTGTACCTTTTCAGTGATGTTTATGCGATGAGGTTGTGAAAAAAGAGCCTAGCGCTTGATGTGAAAAATTTCGATGATTTGAATCAACTCTGCAATCTAACGAACTTGAAGAAGGTATAATCAACCCGAAGGGACGAGATTCTGCGAATAAATGAGTTCTGACGAGAAGGCAGTTCCAAGAAGGAAGTTCGTTGGTGCCAGGAAACGGGAGATATCATGCGGAACATCCTGTAATAATACCTCGATAGTTCATAAACCAAAATCTAGAGTCAACACTAGGGCCATCAACCACATACCTGAGGACATTTTGAATGATAAGGACCTAAATGACGCTATAAAATTACTGCCACAAAATTATAACTTTGAATTACATAAGACTGTGTGGAATATTCGAAAGCATGGAGCTAAGAGAGTCGCACTCCAAATGCCAGAGGGCCTTTTAATGTACTCTTTGATTATAAGCGACATTTTAGAGCAATTTTGCGATTGTGAAACTGTTGTTATGGGAGATGTGTCCTACGGAGCGTGCTGCATAGACGATTACACTGCGAGGGCCTTGGATTGTGACTTCGTTGTTCACTACGCACATTCGTGCCTGGTTCCCATCGATATCACTGAGATTAGAATTCTCTACATCTTCGTCACCATAAGCATTGACGAGGATCACATTATAAAAACATTGAAGAAAGGTTTTCCAGTTGGTTCGCGTTTGGCGGTTTTTGGAACAATTCAGTTCAACCCTACAATCCACAGCATAAAGGATAAGCTTTCAGCAGACGCGGATCATGTCCTGTACGTGATACCGCCACAAATTAGACCATTGTCGAGGGGTGAAGTACTGGGATGTACGTCTGAAAGACTAAATGAGGAGCAGTTTGATGCCATGGTTTATATAGGTGATGGTAGATTTCATCTAGAATCTGCGATGATCCATAATCCGGGGATCCCAGCTTTCAGATATGACCCTTATAGTCGGAGATTCACTAGAGAAGGTTATGATCAACGTCGACTCGTGGAACTCAGAACGGAGGCTATAGAGACAGCGGCTCGAGGTAAGACCTTTGGGCTTATACTAGGTGCTTTAGGAAGGCAAGGTAACTTAGCTACTGTCGAGAAGCTGGAGAAAAAACTAGTTGCAGCCGGAAAAACTGTGGTTAAGATAGTTTTGAGTGAAATATTTCCCCAAAAACTGGCTACGTTTGACAAAATTGATGTTTTCGTACAGGTGGCCTGCCCTAGACTGTCGATTGACTGGGGCTATGCCTTCAATCAACCTCTGCTCACTCCCTATGAGGCCAATGTCCTACTCAAACAAGACGTCATGTTTACGGACAAATACTACCCGATGGACTACTACGAAGCTAATGGTTACGGTCGCGGTAAGACTCCGGCTCATGCATTGCAGGATGCTTGATTATTTATTGTGTAATAGGTTGTATTTATACGGATCAAATTGAAAGTGGGCATCACACTTGCTGCACACCAACCAAAGCCTTAAATTCTACCTCTGAGAAATTAAGAACTTCAGTGATATCTTCAATTTTACCAGGGTATAGATGCATTAAAACCTTTCTAAAGGTAACGTAAAATACGCAGAGTTTTGTCAAACAGGTCTCACAAATATAATCTGCGATTGTTGGGGACATTAACTTGAACAAAAGATTATCCTGGATGTCAGTTAGTGCCTGGGGAACGTATTCATTCAACCGCTTGTTCACCTTTTCATTAATTGTCTCAAGATTCATTAATGGATTGTCTGACAGTGAGAGATACATGTCATAGTCAAGTTCATCCTCCACAGATGCAATCGGGAAGATCATGTTCAGTAAGTTATAGTACAAGCTTAAGCCTGTTTTGTCCAGTAAGACTTTGAATTGGAGATCAAGCATTCTATTAATGACATCCTCCGTTTTGCGTTCAATATTCTTCCATATGTCAATAGCCTTTTCACTACGAGAGAATAGGCTATTCGCAAATGGTTGAAGACGTGACTTGATTAGATCGAGGCAGTTGATTTGAACAGAGAGTAAAGAAAGCCGAGCTTCTTCGTTTTTCCTTGCTAGAGGAAAGTCCTGTTGTACCCTCTTCATCAAGACGTCATCAATTGGATTGAGAACAAAGTTTTGTAGGAATGCTTCATCGACCACAGCACCATTCTCTGCTCTTTCAAAGTTTCCCCCCTGCTCATGAGCTTCAAATAGTTCGACAAGCTTATTGATGTAGTCAAAAAGCCATTCGGGAGGCATAGAATGCTTGATTGTCTCCGCCGTGGTAGGAATGTTGCTTAAAGATTTTGTGAGGAGATCTTCGATCCTTGTCTTGGATACGTCTTGCAAAGTTTTTAGATTTGTAACCATGATATTATCGGTATTTAGACCTTGTTTGTTGTACATTAGCTGATACAAGTCAAGCAGGCGAATGACTTCAAAGTGGATGGCAGGACTATCTTCAAATCTGATAACCTGTTCCACCCTGATCCGGGAAGGGTTAGCGAGTGATTTCACTATCTCATTCAATAGTTTTGTATCCAGACCGGAAAGCAGCTGCTTGTTATGAGGGGACTTAGGAATGATTCTATCGCTTTGTACTTTAAAGAGAGATTTAAGGAAATCAGCCTCATTTGCGATGGATGCATGTACACTCGCCAATACGTCACCAATATATCGAAGCGGATCACCAGCTGAGAGTAAAATGGGTCTTGAATCGTTTGGATTATAGTCAAACTGAGAAAGAAACTCATCTAGTATGCTTTTGGAGCGCATACCAGTTACTCGCTTCGAAAATTCTTCGAAATACCCCATGTCGTTGGACAAACACACGACACTTCTATGAAAAATCATGAGATCGCTCAGTGATGTGCTTTGCCCACTCGAATTAGGCCCGTACTCGTAGCTGTACAAAAAATCCAGAAGATAATTGAAGACTTTCCTACTTGTACTGTCCAAAATCTGATTTATTCGGTTGATTAGTGAACTTGCAGCCGCTGAGTTAGGGAGAGCCAACAAGACAGCAGTGTCCTCTTTGATTTTCATTGCTTTGTCAACGATCTCAAAAAACGTTATATCAACCGGCCCGTTCATTATATGATCATCTTCAACCTGGGTTAACGTAAAATGCTCTTTTAATGAGCAAAGAAGGGTTTTTTTAAGCTTCAAATGATTCACGTTCGAACGTAGCTCCTCAATACCTTGTGCAACACTTTGATCTTCCTTCTCAGGTTCATGCCGTTGATCTTCAACAAAAATTTGTCCTGATGCTTGGATTTTTTCAATCGGAGAAGAAAGCCTTTTGATCCTCCTGATTATTGGCCGTAATTCCTCCAGAACTGATAAATGCTCTTTCAGAAGTTCATTTTCAAGACCACTTCTCATCGATTTTCTTGCAAGATTTCCTACAAATCCCGGATCAATCAATCTGTTTTCATCCAATTGCAACTTCTCTCGATTCTCTTCTAACAGTTTGAGGGACTTTCTGAAATCTGCTCTAGCCTTATAATTGGTCAAAGTATACTCATTAAGGATGTTTGACAATTTCCTCAGCAGCAGGTCTGATGTCACTTCGGATGTGAGATTCTTACTAGCCGCTAAGCTTTTCAGTTCCCCATGTGGCAAAGAAGCTTTGGTAGGTTCCATAAACAGAGATTTTTGCTGTGTTGAGATCCTTGATCCCTCAGTATCTGCCGTTTTAATGTTAACTTTGTCCATGAGCATGCTTGCATGTTGCGCCATCCTATCATATAAATTCTCCTTCCCAGCATGAGTACTTTTCTGCCTGTTATATAGATCGGGTATTTTGAAGCTTCCTTCATTGGTATGGGAGTCAATTGGCAAACTTGACAGATCCAACATCGACGATGGCTCTGGTAAAGTGCTATGAGAAGCGCTCTCTGCCGAAGCATCGATCACTGAAAAGGCCTCAAGATCAATAAAATCCATTGTTAGTTGTTAGACCTAATAGAGTTGGTCAAAAGAGACTGTAGCTTTTTCCTCCTCTCGTTGGTACTTAGACGTAAACTACTATAGTTCATCATGGCTCAACTAGAGAAGCCAAAATACGTTGAAAATATGAAAAAGCGAGTTGAGACTAAAAAGAGATGGCACACGTAGAAAGCAATGTCAAAGATCTACGTGTCGGCAATAATCATGTATGCTTAAGCTCACGAACTGTACATACATACGCGTGTATTACAGCGGTCAAGAACTGCAGGCAGCTATGAGAAGTGATATTGCAAATTAATGTTCTTCATATATTTAAATCTCTTCTGCGGAAGCATCATATTTACGAGCTTCTATGGCCAAGTTGGTAAGGCGCCACACTAGTAATGTGGAGATCATCAGTTCGACTCTGGTTGGAAGCATTTTTTTTTCAAAACTTTTGAGAATAGAGCCTTCATGATAGAGCCGCGCTTTGAATAGTGGATCCTCGATTACTCGAGAAAATAGGGCACTAGAACAAAGAAAGTGAAGCAATACTGAGCACTATAGTATATACACAGCTCTAATCAACAATTCCTTAATAAAACTCTAA